>SJOL01006432.1:423600-434244 GCA_004794785.1 Opisthorchis felineus | reverse complement strand
AATGACTAGAGTGTTTTGATTTCAGATTTGTGTGAAGACGAACAGGGGCGGTACTAGTGTGATATTGAAAATGTCGATTTTTTACACCGTGGGAGGTGGAGAAGCTGATTTGTAGATATCTCAAATCAGAGAACGGTTTCACGGATGCCAGAAGTGTTTTACCAGAAGAAGAGATATCACTATCACTATGACAGGCTCCAGACAACTTGTTCTCCAGATTGAAAATAGGTCACGTGAGAGCTAGTGGTGACTTCAAATTCTTTGAAAAACGTGGTAGACTGGCTAAGCCATGTGTCATCGGTATTATTTATACCTGTATGTCAAACATGTATTATATAAGTTGTCGGATGTGATTTCTGACAGAAGGCAAAAACACTCGATCTGTCGGTTACAGTACTGAAAGAACCGTCTTACATTCAATTTAATCTCTCATAAATGCTTATTTAAAATGAGTTTAACCGCGTTAAGCACTGGCAAGTCCCTGTGTTTATTTTAAGCTTTCCGTTGGCCTGGTTTTCGGTGTTCAACTAGTATTGTTGTATGAGTTTGGTTGTTCTTTTTCAGTGTCCAAATCGTTACCCTTTTTGATTTGATCTTTCCGTTGTAAGAAATATCCTTCTTATAGGCCTGATAGATACAGCCACCTGAACCACTCCTATGACTCAAAACACGGGTTGGGATCATCATTGTCGCTGAAGAATAAGTCTCTCTTAATCGAACTCAACGGACGATGTATATCTTCAAACATTACAAGGAAACAACCATAGCTGATTCGTCAGCAAGATAATGATACCGGTGCGAAAGGGGCGCACACTTTCAGCTGCTTATTGAAAACGTAGAAATCAGCGTGAAAATTGAATACGAGCTTGTCTTCAACCCAGGTAATCCTTTGTTAACAATCGGCAAATCTACGTTCCCAAAAGACCACGACGAAAGGCGCTAATGGCAGCCAACTTAGTGATTCAGACTATGAGACCCACAGTATTCTGCCGAAAATTCAGAATTCTGCTCTAAGAAATCCTGTCTCAAGAGGTGAGTTAGAACCTCTACACAGGCTTAATAACAATATTTAGTTAACTCCGGTTTATCAGTCAAGCCACCGAAATAATGAACCCTGAATTACGTCGGGCCCGGGCTGAAAAGCCCGTGTTCATATCCTCAATCTTACGGAATATTTGAGCTTTGCCCAAGTATTTTACCACTAGTGCTGTTGGCATGGTATTATTGAAAACGAGAGTTGCTACCTTTTGTTTTCGGTCAAAGTGGGATTACATTTGAAAACTAGTTCGCTGGGTAATCATGAACATAACCGAAAAATTATCACTGGATACTGAAGAGTCATGCATGGAAAGCCACAGGGCACAAGCCAAAATGGGGTATGGAGCTTCCGCATTCCGGATGTCTGAACTTAGGAGTTACAGTACAAAGTTTTGAGTGTATACACCAGATTATACTATTGAATATGGTGTTTGGTCACTAGTTGTTTGCTGAACATATTCAAGCAAAAATGCTGTCTTCACTGCATAGTGCTTCTAATACAATCCCCCTTATTAGACCTGTTCCCACCACTTCGGAAACTTATCGACGTCAACTCTAACTTCCCAATAATATGTAAAATCACACCTCTGGTTACTCAATTGTTGAAGGCTGATTCCATTACTAATCACCGTACAAAAACGCATTCCTAACAATGTTACAACTGTGGCTTTTATAGTCACAGTCTTTTTCATTTCATATGATAGCTGCTCATTGATATTTTGCCCTAATTTTTCTATCTCGGGCCAAATTGGCGCACTGTGGATAAACCTGACTTCAACTGGCTCACGCGACCATTGGGGCTCAAATGAGAATTTCAGGAATACCTAGCCTAGAAATACGTAGGGATTAATACTATTCATACGTTCGTCTAAACCTCTGGGCAGCGGACAGTCCAGAGTTTTCACCCACATTATGATTAGTATTGAAGCTTAATTTGATCTCTTGAATATTGCTTCAAATGAAAAGAGGGACAGCTTTTGCAGCGTATTCACTTCAAGAGTATCATATACAGTGGAATGCGGTATATATAGACCAAATTTCCAGTCAGTAGGAAGTTAATAAGCAAATGGGTGTCTCTTACAACATATCGTTTAACAGAGCCAAAATGTTGGTCACTACACAGCGGATATGTCAAGTCAAACTCTCAGACGTTTCGACTACCAACATTATACATGATACACGGCTTCTTAATTAGTCACAGTACATATGAGAATATGTTGATTAGTCTTTAGCTTATGTTCGAATGTGTTCGAAATGTAAGACAGCTCAAGTTAATACAGCGGCAAAGCAGTCCCAGACATCTTTAGTATGAACCAACAATCAGCCGTGCCTAAACTCTTTCACCTTTTTCGAACTCTCTTCAGCGATGACCAAACATTACGGCTGCATGCTCTTCAAAATTTTTAACCATATCCAACGTCATGTAAATGTCAATAAATTTATGGATTTTCAGCGACATTTCTTAGTGGAGTACCGAATGAAATGCGTTCAACAGTTCGATGTGGTACATTTACACCAACGGGCGTGACAAGGGTTAACTGATTCAATAGAATGAAATATGTACAAACCCCTCTCAAGAGCAGACAAATCAAAGATGGATAAGATATTTCACATCCTGGGGATGAATACTCCAAGCAATTTTGGATTTTATTCACTCCTTATTGCAAAACAAGGCAACTGCAGCATTCGAATGGCTATTTGGCCAGTTGCGCCGATGGGAGAATCCAAGATTTTTCTGTTGGAAAAAGGCAGCTCTGCGAAAAACGTGTTATAAAAGAACCTCGTTAGGTACCTTTGCAAGCATTTCTACACTGAAACTGCATGTTACAAGCTCTTTACGATCAGGCTTATCTATGTCCTTGATGTCGCAGAAGTTCATTTTGAAGCTCACAAATGATATACGAAGCGTTTGTGTCCCCTAATCTCCCACTAGATGCAGTTAGAATAGTTTTTCGTTCAGCACACATTAACAAACAACATGCAGGGTTTGTAAAGTTCATTCTTACAGGCCTTTAGGTGTTCGATGACAGACGTTTTACACTTTCAATTAGTAAGTAGGTTGCAAGCTGAACTATAGAAGGAATCGTCTATCTAACACGATGTTGGAAACAAAATAAATCAGGGACTGGAAACCCTGGTCGATTCCGGGAGGAGCTGTTGCAGGAGTCAATTCAAAAAGTGATTGAGTCGAACGTTTGCTATGGGGACATTTTCCAAGAGTATATATTCAACCCTTCAGAAGTAAATTCTCCGTCGATTTCTAATGAATTTGGGGGAAGTGGACGGTTTTTTGTAATTTCTCCTCAGGTAGACAACGTGCGTTCTGGTTTTTCTATTTATCAACCAGTTCATGCAAGAAGATGAGTGATAAACCAAACTTTTGTGGACTAGCAGGAAACCTTCAACTCTAACTAGTGCTTTCAAAGAGAATGAACAACACGTTTCAAATGAAGGTCCGTCAAAAGCAGTAATCACGGGGAGCGCTGGAATTTTACCTTACAGAAGTTTATATCACTTTATTGTTATCCTGCTCAACTGTGCTAACAACTCGAGTAAGCTTTGATTCTTGAGAATAACAGCAAGCCCAAAAGCTGAAACTTACGTGCTTTCGGTGGACTTTGAGACAACTGCGCAAAGTCTGAAATCCAATCCAAAACTGATTTCTGTACTAACTAATGTGATTGAATGCAGTGAGCTTCGGTAATTTGGCGCGTTTCTTCCACTTATTTGACTTGATATTAACCGCAGCCTAATTTGGAAATTAAGGTGTGTACTAACAGGAACATACACAGCGAATCGTTGACCAGTTTGTACAACACATTTCACACCTCATGTAACAGGTTCGCATACATGTGTATATCGTCATCATATAACACAAAACAATAGTAGGTTGTAACAGAAGCGTGAGATACAGCAAATCCAAATCCTGACATGTGACTGACTTTTATGCGAAATATTCCGCACGGAGCATCAAATGCATGAAAGCGTACATACGAGAACTCTCGCAGACTAGAATCGAAACGGACAATTCGGGATTTTCTTAATTGAACGAGGGTAATTACACCATTTGAGCGACATGAAAATGCATCCTTTTTCTTCTAAACAGAGACGGAAACTGTCCAAAAAGGACGGTAACACGTGGTTCGTCGAGTGACACCAAGCACTTGCTGTTTTATTACCGCTGCTGTAAGCGGTGATGTTTCCGGTGTGTGCATGCACGCACACGGACAAGTCGGTTCGACGCTAACGATCTGGGATCAATGGGCCTAAAGATTTCGCATTCGCCCATTGATCGTCACCGCCTGTCGTAAAAAGGAAAGGCAAAATCCAGATTGTGTTATTCTTCCCTCCCATACAGACATAAACAACGCATCCGTCTTTCCATAGGAAACGAAATATTTTGCTGGATTGTACTGCTTAGGTCTTGTACATCACCACGTTGATGAAAAATTTATCCATATAAAAAACGCATTTGTTTTTCTGTCCGATTCATATTTACCACAACCAAAATATTGCAGGAGAATGAATAATACTGCTTTTTTCTACTGCGCTGAGTTGCATCACCACCAACAAATTCCACCACAAGCTCTACTCTCCCATTACCTTTTTTGAGTAACCGGACTTCCAGGCTACAATGCAGTCAAGAGACTACCGAAGGCTCCTAGAAAACTACTAGGTTTCATCCGACGTTCATTCGCTTTGCACGTTAGAGGATTTGGTGCAACAATGCAATAGATCAAGAACTTGGTGCTTTTGAACAACGTAATCTAGTCTAATTGCCTTCGGTTGCACCGGTATGGTACAGTAGCCAGTCCAACAAACCTACCCCTTATTAGCATGGACCCCAAGCCGCGAAGTCGGTTAGTGGCAAACACCAACTAAGCAGTTACAAGTTGTTGGACGGGGAAGTAAGCGTCTCATATGCACATAGTTTTAAAAAACACTGAATACTCTCACGCGTCTTCTTAAGCATTCAGGATATTCATTACACACTTGTAAACGAACATTGCAAAGCAGTTTCAAAACAGTTCCGTAATAAACTTCACCTTTCATTAGATGCTGGGAGGAGCTTCCATAAGACTACTCGCATGCCTCATCAGTAGTATACGCCGTTACGCTGGTTTGTATTAATACGGTGAAACTCATCGGAAAGAATATGAAACATGCCTGAGTTCCATGTGTCTTTTCTGGGGCGGTTTGAGTGTATGCATCCTTATTCCCAGAATAAATTTTGGTGCTTATCCTGATTCTACTGAATGTATTGAAAAATAAATGTATCACAAAAATTTTACAGTGTCCAATTCCACTCTTAATGCCGTGAAAAATAAACAACCCACTGGCCATTCTTGAGGATCCTCATACAGGTCTAGCACCAGAATTTTTGGCGACCTAAGCACCAACTTTTAGTATGGTGTAAAGCGCAACAATTTGCAAACAAAACTGGTGTTCATGAGAGACAGCTGAAATCCAATCGAATCTCTCGCTTAGAATATAAAATGCTCCTTCCAAACTGCATGCATCTACATGGTCGAATAAAATCTTACCAGCCTGTAGAAGGCATCCACCTGAGCAGCATTCTGTGGTAGAAGAATTTACCCCCATAGCTTTGATGAGTATGGACAGAGGCGATAATAGGATTCTCAATCAGTGGTCTATTTGAAGCGGAACGCCGAATTGACTGACTTCCATCGGCGCTACCTGAGCGGTGAAAGCATTAGGCCACACAAAGTGACTTGCTCATAGGAAAAAAACGTAGTCGTTTGGAAAATATCCAAGTGGCGAAAAAGAACGCGAAAAATCAACATTTCTAATCTCAGAAGAATAAACTGACACTTCAACAACTAAATGGTTTTTGAGGATACTGGTATTCACAAAAGTCCCCGAGGATATCTTTAGTTAGAATTGCCAGTGTTTGTTGCTGGCATGTGACGGTTTTCCCAATTAATAGGCGGTCAGGTTTTTCTATTCCTCCTTTTTCTCAGAAAGACGGTGTGATACCAATGCACCTTTACTTTGCATGGAAGCATGTACATATCAAATTCCATGTTATGGTTGGGAGGGATTTTCATGAAGTCTTGTTAGGCTGTGGTCACAACACGAAGGATGATATTTCAACCTTACTGTAGTGAGGCTCATCAGCATGCGTCGTCTTAAACTTTCCCGTTCTTACTCATGCAAGTCTGCCTTTATTGACTGGAAATGATTTTAGCACTTAACAGTACTCCCCACATACCTTGACCAAGACGGCTATGTTGATTATGAACGCTTAGGGTAGTTTTCTCCAAGTTGCAGCTGAAAAGCAAACCCCGTTGGTGTTCTTTGTTAAAGTAGCCTTTCTTCGGAGCGGTCTTATCTGAGTCTTCCAATTTTACTGCGCTTAAGTAAAGCTCTACTTGGCCAGTTGGACACTGTGAGATTAGTCGCAATGAAAGGTCAATAATCTTTACAAACGTAATATTCAAGCATGTTTGGTGAGCTCCTTGGAAAGCCGAATGCGTTCTAAGAAATTAGCAAACCATCTGTGCTCTGCCGCGGTTATGTGAAACTGGGTATCCGCCCTATGCAACCAGACAAGACGTTTGGGGTTTCCAGCACTTGTAAGGACCAGGGCCAAGTTGCCATGATTCTGTAACAAAGAAACGCTAATTGTTACCGCGTGTAAGCCCACCCGACGTATCGAAATTTGTGGCCACAAAACTACAGTAAGCCAGTTGTCTTTCTTGACTAGATATCTATTGTTCCGCGATAACGTCTAACATGAAGCTCTTGCTGCTGTTCAGAAGTTTTGAAAAAGTAGTCAGGGGCATGCCTTTTGTGGCCCAGCAGCTACAAATGTCCACTCTAGTGGTTTTCAGGGTACTAGTTTACCTTTCTGAACGGATTTGTTTTTAGCAGTGTTGCAAAGGACTATTAAAGATTATGTCACAAATGTCAACTAAATCTGAGTACCTTGAACAAGCTACCACGTGTACAATAACTTGAAATTTGAATTTAAAAAAATTCCAGCATCAAATAGCTTCATTAGTTCTTGTAACCAGCTTGCCAAATACGACTTGACTTTTCTGACTGCCAAAATAAGGCCAACCTTGAATACGACTGTGCCTCAGAATCTAGTTTAAAGTCACCTTTTAGTTCCAACGCCAGTTATTCTATTGCATCATTGTTCGCCTTGTGACAGAAATGTATTTAATGAACTTGAAATTAGCACTACCAGAAAGAAGTTAATTTTTCACTTATGTTCTTGTCTTTTATAGCCCTTTTCGGGAGCCCTAGCTTTGGTTTAACTCAGCGTAGTGCTACATCTTGTGGGTTGAAAGTGCTTTGTCAACGAAAAGAAGATAGTCCTACTAGACCAGTTGCCTTTGCACACGGGCTGTGAAGCCCACAATGAAGGAAATTTAGCTAGAAACTAAGCACTCAGCTTTGATACCCGGTGCTTCCATAACTACTTCTTTAGGCTCTATAGAACCGCAACCCGTTACCGGTTTGGTGGGAAGATTCAGAAGAAATTCAGCACACAGAGGTTAAAAACCTATTACGTGGTACGAAAGAATGAAGGCTTGAGCACCAGGTAACTTTTAGTAGACACAAGTTTTCCAAGACCTGTTAGACATTTAATCTGCTGTCTTCAGGACCCGGATAAGAATTCACGCAACAAAGAATGTGTTATGTTCATCTGTATTCAGATGCCCATTTTAAGCATATCAATGTTTTCTCTTGCAACTCAAGCTGGTATGCTACCATCACGAGGCTATCTAAATTCACCAAGTTTGATGTACTGGGGTGGGAGTGGGGGAGTTTCAGCCACCCTCACATAACAATGGAAGAGAACTCGGGTGGTAAGCTGCTAATCATTAAGCGCCAAACAGAATGTCATGGTAAGCCCTTCACCCAATGGAACGGACTTCTCTCAAGTTGATCACAGAAAACTGGAAGCGTGTCGACAGAAACAAACAGGGTTTTATTTCCCCTCTCCCAATCTAAGCATATTTGACTGGAAAAACGGGCAAAACTCACACTTGGTCTGAATTTGATCAGTGAAACAGTGAAACAGCAATGACGCCCACAAAAAACGGAGCCGTTGTAGTGAAACAAAGTGAAGTACTCCTCCGCGGCAAGTTCCAAGCACGCTGAGAGTCCTGATCAATCTTTTGATGATGTTCCCACCTGAGGGTAACACCGTTACCTGTGGTACGAACAAATAATAAACCACAGACTTCAACTTTTGAGGAGAATACAATGAAATACTGAAACTGGTGAAGCGATGTAGGTGCTTTTCCTGACAAGACCAGCAGGGGAACAAACATCATGTAACGATCAACGTTGTCATCCATCAAGATAAAGGTCAGAGCAACTCCAGTAGGGGGATGCCAGATTACACACTCGAACTAGAGTGTCAACGGAGATTTGCATTTTTGTCAGAGCATGTGTACCGACACAACATAAATGTTCTCATTTTCTTGAACACAAGCAAATGGAACACTTTAAATGTGTTTCCTTGGAAGAAGTTTATCCTGCTGACACAGCATAATTAAAATTGTTTGTTCACATTTGACTATGGTATACTTGAGACTGTAAGATCAGCACACTACGCAGCAAAAAGTGTCAAGATTTGCTATAGAATCGAAGACGTGCTTGCAAAGCTTCAGTCGTGCTGCGACGGAACAAAAAACGTGACAGCGTAATCGTGCGGTTTTCAACATCCGTGAAGACCTCCTTTAACAGAGTTAACTTTTGTTGTCATGATAGGTTCCAGAAGACACTTGGACAGCCGATTGCGGGTTTCGCGTTTCTTCGGTTCATCGGGTAGGCAAAGTACATGATTTTCTATCAGACCTATATTCCGCTTCAACACAAAACACTGCGCCAGCTGGAGGGAACTGAAAGCTCAACACTCATTTTCGCTTTTCTTTAAGTGAATATAGAGCCGAACGGCGGCCTCACTTATCAGTTGACATGATATTCGACGTGCTGAAGTATATTGTCTTGTCATAACAATACTCATAAGTTTATTGGTTTTTGATGAGGTGAAAGTTGGCTTCTTGCCGAGCTTGGTAACTGGTTTGAAAACTTTTCGTTACTTTTATCACCATTATCAACGCACGCCCACGCTGTCCCCTCTCATTATGACGGAGCGTTTGTAAGCCAGTTGTCAGGCTCGGCGAAATGATCAACTAACGCCTGATCAACAAACAATTAACGCTAACAAGCTACTGATATTTAGATACCTTATGAACTTATAAGTTTGCTGAGACTCTTCAAAAAATAAGATATTCAAGTACAACGTACATGGACGGCTGGCCCCTTATCCTGGGTGAACTGACGTCAACACAGGACAGATTCAGACTCTCCAGATGATTCCAGCCAACTGAAATGCCTTCACCATAATCTGTTAGTCCAAATCGAACGGTCCAAATATCGAACGCTGCAACTTTCAAGAGCTAATTTTTGTCATTTATTTTCGAAAAATCATCTAACCTGCTAGTTACTTTGGCCTTAGACTCTTACTCGTTTGACGGGCCGTCACCTACAGTGTCAATGAGATATCAGAAGGCTCATGTGTACATGCCTTACTAGACGTTTTACTACAATACATGCCCGAAACTTGGGGTGTCTGTGTTGTAAACGTTCATAGGTCGTCATCGGTCATCGATGTGTACCAAGTACTGCCCGCATCTGGTGAGGACAGTGTGTGAGCAATGATGAAGTTCGCTGTGTATGGAGCGGGCTATCTTTACGAACCTACAAGCGGTTTCATCTACATAAACCAAGTACAGTGGGTTACTCATGTCCTGAAAATGCAGAAACGGCAACCATCCCGTGAATCTTTGTTAGTACCCACTGGGTTCAACATAAAAATAATATCATGAGGTCGCCACTAAACTTGGCGAAAGCGCGCAAGATGGTCGCTGCCTAATCGGCCATATATATATATATATATATATATATATATATACGAATATATACATGTATGGATATATATGAATTATATGGCCCAAATGACTGGGATTTTGACACAGTGAAATTCTCAAGGGTTTATTTCTCCAAGGAACAACAGTAAAAAGAAGCATCATAATCAGCCAAAAACCGAGTGAAATAGAAAACACACTCTACATACTACTGTTCACCAGGATCCAGTCAGGCAAAGAGCTTGCAACCTTGGGGTTGAGTGCAACTTCCACGCCGTAAACACCATGAGATATTGCGTCAGGATCACCAGATACCAGAAGAGTGAACTGCAGGATATCCGAGCTCATCCTAAGCGAATTTAAGTGCACGACCGAAGTGAGGTCTTGTTTGGGTGTTTTGAAGACACAGCATACATTGACAGAGAGGGGAAGGACAATTTCAGAGAGAGATGCCTGCTGCCCAGTTTGACAGAGAATATGGGCGTCATAGGCTGTAAAGTGGGTCAAATCTTTGGAGTTTAGTAAGGGATTATTTTGGTTTACTTTTCTGTGGATGATAGTTTGTGCACGGAGCGCTGCGCATCACTCAATGGATGTACTGGAGTGGGGATGTGGGGAAGGACCGTTGAGCAAAGAACTCCAGGGGCAAATGATACTTCCCGGTTTCTCGGGCCAAAAAAATGGTCCAGGTTGAGGT
>SJOL01006432.1:408013-423202 GCA_004794785.1 Opisthorchis felineus | reverse complement strand
CATGTATTCATCGCTGTCCAGCAGCTACGAGCATGACGAGGAATGTCCGAGTGATCATCGGAACAGTTCTAAGTCTCTTGGCAGGCCCAACTCAAACACCCACATCTGGATTATGCAACGCAGGCTTGTGTTTTTACGAAAAGTTCACGTGGCATTGCGACAACCAGCCATTACGATCGTGGAAGTTTTTATGGATACGTCACCTACAAAACAGATTAGGTGTCAATGGTAAGTCCTGTCCCTCTTTTGTGGCCCTCACAAAAATTCTGTCAAAGATCACGAGCGCTGTTTGAGCAGAGTGTCTGTTTGTGCTTCCCGTTGCAAGCTAAAAAATATTCGATGAAGTGTGCACTACTGATCGGAAGAAATTAGTGAGTTGTTTTCTTTACCGGTGACCTATATTCTTATGGCTATCGTGTGATTATTAATATAGCTACTGTTACCCCGTTTTCAATGGGACTGAGCGTTTTTGGCTGTCAGATGGATGAAACCTGAATCCGGTCATCGCAATTGGATGTAACGGGATTTTCTGATCATTCGCTTAGAGTTGTCACTCGACATCGGCTACTGATTGCACGTCTTCTGTCCCACTGCTAACGTAGTAAAGTTGAAATATAGTTTCACATTCGGCTTACACCGGTAATTAGGGTCCCGGTCCTTAAAACGTGGAAAGGTATATGGAGCAGGACATGTTACATTCAAAACAGCATATTTGGCATTTTTCAGTTGGCTGTCTTCTCCCACTGATGTTTCCGCAAATTTCATGAAACAAGTCAAGACAAATACCCAGCTCAGCTACATAGGACGGTAGATTGCATACGTGGTTTTTTGGCACTAAATGCAAGTGACTTTCATTTGCAGTAAAATTCAGAGTAAATCGATTTTTTCCGATAGGTATCGTGCCCAATTCGATATTGGTGCAAACTGTCTGCGATACAGCTGTTCTTCCATGATTTACATTTTATGCGTAAGCACTATGCTGAGGTTGCATGAATGTATTAGTCCTTGACATTTGGGCTTTACTTCAGGATCGACACTATACCGACAGCGAGTCATTGTCACATGAGAAATATAAATCACATCAGCCAGGAGGTATAGCTGGTCTTCTTGTAAACTTCAGTGTCCCAAGTACAAGTTTACTATCAATTTAGCAGCATGCTCCGAGAAAAAGTGAAAATCATTCATTGATACTTGATACAGTCAAATCAAGAGTTTTTCATCTCGCCACTGTAGCTGTTTCCCAGCACCACTAACCTTTTTAAACCATATTGTTCAGGTAATACTGTCTCAGAGGACAAACAGTCCCTCGCGTTGTAAACAAGGTGCTAATCACGTGGAGTAACTGTTTTGTTTTTTGCTAGACAACACGTGACACCGATATCGATCGAAATGAAGCACACAGACGAGAGGATAAAAATGATGTGGAATTGTATGCATTCACCCCTGACAAAATAGAATAACGGGCAACGGAAAGATTGATGCATATGAGGATTCTCCACTTTTGAACGTTTGCACTCTTCCCTGACCAACGTGTTGGCGTATAAGTGGTACCATTTCTTGCTAAGTTTTTGGATGCACCTCGGTGACGTTAATATTAGAGCAGTACGGTTTGTTTGTAAAGAATTGCTTCATTGTAAAGAACTACGTGATTCTTTCCAAACGAACTGTAAGTTGCAGCAGAAAGTGAGAGGCATTTTGGAAAACTGACAGTAAGAAAAAGTGAAGGCAAAAGGTCACTGGTACATATAGGTTTCATCCAAGTGTGAGCCGCTGATCAATAATGAAAGTACGGATAACGAACAATCGGCCTGTTCAGGTAAATGGGGCAATACGGGGAGTTGTGGTAATGAGCAGACGTATGTTTATATTTTAAGCGAACGTTTTTTGTTGAAAGTCTTTCAACTGAGAAGGGTTGATAGGATGTTGGACATCTAGCGGGATCCACGGGTAGGGGTCATCAAGGATTCTAGTCGAATATTTTACAGCTGGAAGCAAAATTCAAGGACCGGATCAAGAGTTATCGGTCTTTTCCGAGCAGCCCGAGGGGAGGCACGAAAACATCAAATCCAGCTGAATGGTAAGATGCAAAAGGAAAACTCAAGTCAAGATTATGAGCTGAATGTGAGGTTCACAGACTAAGGGCGTTGAAAACCGTCCATCGGACTTAAGGGGGAATAAGGGAGGTTCAACATGAGGCAGCATATGGGGTTGACGATATTGATAGCTTTACCATAGAAAGTCTTTGAACGCCAGTCTGATTAACAGCGCAGCATGACACAATAGGGGACTTGCATTTCATGAATGACGGGAAAGCAAACGATCTGAAGCTTCCTAACAAAATTCCTGAGACCATACCTTCAAAACATTTTGCCTGGTCTGCAGAGTTAAGTGAGCTTCAGAAGAGACAAACTTGCCGGTGACTGTTGGCCACCCGAATATGTGTGTTGTATAAAAAGATCGAGAAATGCAGGATAATAACACATACGAAAAGAGGAAGTGAAAGAAAAAAGAAAGCTCTTATCTTCTGGAACGGATGGGATGAATTGTCACCTTGATGGCTAACCAATGAAGACGAGATTTAGACCTTTACATTCCTGTCCGTAAATTACAACGTCAGGTGTCTTCAAAGTTAATACCCTACCAACAATTGATGGAAACAGAATTAACCCATTATCCACTACTGATGTTGCACTTACAACTTTCCAAAAATAAAGGATACTTCTGAGTAGTGAAACATGGGTCGGAAGAATGTACCGTTGACCTAAAGAAGAATGTCGGTGCAGAAGTTCATTACACACAACGCGGAATGCTTAACGTTTTGGTGCGAAAAGTAAGAGTATTAGCTAATGTGACGCTCTGTCCTGATGTGCCTGGCTTACCATTATATAGATATATGATCACTTAAGCCGTCCAAACACCGGCTGGGAGTATGATCATAGTCAACACCCAATCAACTGAAATTTAGTCCACACCAGAGACCACTAGTGTTCTGGGTAGCGTTGTGCATATTATGGGTTCCCACGAGGTAGATATTGACGTGGCAGTGCAAATGCCTGGATAAAGGTTGTGTCCAGTGAAGCGTGCTCGTTGTTTCGCGTTATGTATCTGATGGCCACACGTGTGGGCCTGACCACCTTGGATTTTGGCATGAATTTCGGTGGTAATTTTCACCGTAAGGCATTGATTCTGAATGTAAATCTCGTGGTGCTCCCAGTGGCGTTTTTCCCACAGTTCTAACCAGTACTGAGCCAGCTTTCTTAATGTGCATACAAGTTGTGTGCTAGTGAAAAAAGTTGTCCGTTGTGATGTTCATCACCCATGCAACCAGAAGTGTCACAACTGGCAGTAATAAACCGGTAGATGTTGATTTCTATCTGTCATACAACCATGACAGTAGGATGCTGCAGATAATTACATGAAGAAAATGGAAAAGTTGAGGCTTTGTACTAAGAGCGTTAGATTCCTAAGGAGGACAATTAGGAACGGGGTGCCAACATGTTGGAACGGGAAAGAGAAAAACACATCTTAGCATTAGATCAGAGTATGACTTCGTCAGTGGGATTGCTCAGACACCCAACACGAGTTCAGCACATCACTACAAACAAACTATTTTTTAAACAGACTTGCTACGACGTGACATTATTCCCCCCTCTCTTGTAGGTCCTAGCATCATGTGGAGTCCAAAATTGAAGGTTTGAATGTCCGACAGCACTTGGGTTTACAGTAGTAACCCTTATTTTGTATTGACATCTCATAGCCCGTCTGCAGCCAACTAAAATCACTAAAATCAGTTTGCACTAGAATAGGATAACCGTTAGATGGAAGACAAGGCTTGAGCATATGCAGCACATGTCCAATGGAAACAAAACAGCCTGGGGGTCCGGCGTCACCTATAGCGGTTGTTGCCTTCTCCAAGTTAAGGAGGTGGTTAGTAAAGGGCCAGATCCTTCGTAGTTCAGGGAGCTATTGGACTTAAAATGAGAAGCGTATTTCTTTAGCTTATCCCAGATCTTCACAGAAAATCCAGAGCAGTCGAGGGTAGCTTCTGAATCAACATATGTATTTCAGAGTGATCGACACTCGAGCACCCAGCCCCACCATCCGTAATTCATTTCCATCAAGTTTAGCAACCGTGAAAGAATGACGGTAGTTTGGGTCGTTGAAAATTATAGAACGGATAGAGTGGGATGATGGGGAGCAAAACAATGATGAGTTGATGGTCGTGGAAAGTGAACAGACGCAAATGCACCATTAGTTGCACTGCCGCTGACACCGCTTCGTCGGTGTCAGTGGCCTACCGGATACAATGGTGCATCTAAGGCTTTTTCCCTTGGTTTTCATGCTCCCCCTCCAGGTCATACTTTGCCTACATAGTCTCATCTTCTATTTAGAATCTGATTTAGTAAATGGGGCACGGTGAAGCGAGCTATCATCTGGTAAACGGAGAAAAAACGGCTGAGCCAGCGTAGTTGATGCAGCCTTACAAGCAGCTGTTTTAATCCCAATGACCACTCGCCGCATTTTGGAATTTACAGTACATTTATACATGTCAAATGCTCCGAAGCACCAATACGCAAACGGAAAAAACATTCTTTGTCTTCAGCACACAGTGGCCTGGCTTCACGACCTGAAAGCAACACTGGAAAGACCGTTGCGTTACTGTCTCTTATCAATATTAGCCTACGTTGACCCCAAAGGTGCCCAACTAAGAGGAAGTTAAAACGGGCCCTGACGATTCTAGCATGCATCTCAACAGCGATACTTACAACCGATACGACAGGTAAATCTGTTCACTACTCCCAGTGGTTCTGATGCTACGACTAGCTGCGATGGTGGAAGCTCCCATTCTAGCAACAATAGTTTATACATTGAAAGTGGAAAAAGTGTAGCAAATTGTATGACAACACTTTCTGCTTCCTTAGCTTGTTTCATATCCTGGAAGGATCTAAACCAAGTGGCAGCTGATCGTCTGCATGCGCCAGGTCTTTAATGCCTTGATCGGGATGAGACTTCAAGTAGGAGGTAGAGGACACAGCAAGCGTTCCTCGGGTAATTAAACAGGCTTTATTTGAAAAGGAATGATAACAAAGGGGAATCCTGAAGGACACTGACTTTGGAAGAGAACTCGGAAGAATCACCTCTGTAGAAATTCATAAGTCCATACATTTTGGCTTATAGGGTTTAGAAGAGTATGATATAGATGTTCGAGGCGCCTTTGAAGGATAGGTATCGCCATCAAAGGTCGTCAATAGATTTGCTTTTAAGTGTAAGGCAGCCATTGTTTGCTGTGTGACGGGGTTTGCGAGTTTGTCGTAGTGTAAATATGTGATGTACATATTCACAACCCGAAGGGAACCCTGCTTGATTTCCACACTTTTGCTTCTTGCACGTACTGGCAAGCCTGCTTAGGGTAAAACCAGTCGGCAACTAAGAAACGAAGATGCCTAAACTGGTATCCAAATACTACTCACATTCAACCCTAACACCTTTTTGAAGGCAAGAACGACCGTTGGTGTCTGCCAATCCTGCGATTTTTCCATCATCTTTCGAATGTCCTTCACGAAATTTTGTAGAATGTGAACGAGGTTCTTCCTTTCATCCGTGAACAAGACAGGCGGGGTGACTCAGTGGTTAGAGCACGAATTTACTGACCGGAAAGTTCGTGGTTCGAACCCGACCTCTGCCTCTCGACTTCCCTTGTCTAGGCTTGGGCAACCTGGCAGTATCCCAATTCTCGTGCTTCCTTCGGGTGGCATGGCAGTTAGGCACCGAAAGATTGTTACAGCTGAATGGTTATTTTTTGTTTTATTTTGTCCTTTACCGTGAACGAGAGAGACAGAATACAGTCAGTTAGTATGGGCACAGACCAGCTAAGTTTCTTGGCTGCATTCTAGTAGTGTCACGACGCTATTATATGCTAGCTACTATATACTGGTGTTGTTATTCCGTTTCCTTCAAACAAACGCTATTTTCTGTACAACTCCCGGTTTTTTACTCAAGTCACATGGAATTCGATTATTCCCTGCCAAATTTTTGTTCGAAGTGTTCAACCTGTTGATTTCTGAACCGTCCTTATCAGTTTTGGCTTTAGTTCGACTGGTTCCTTTTGATGCTGTCGTTTTAGTCGTAGGGCTTTCCTTAGCCACAACTTCTGCTTGTCGATTTCGAGATTACTGGCCAAGCGTCGTTTCAGAGATCTTGATAAATTGTACTTTCGGCCAGTTGTATCTTCTTTTCTGCCTCGTTCATGGACATGGCTTGTTGTAACGTCCAACTTGAATCGGATCGTGGCTTTGTGAAGGGCGAAATACATTCACACTTCAAATCCGTAGCATTCCGAATTTCAAACCAGTGTCCATTCAGCTAAACGAATTTTTTCATGAGCTCTTTAAATAACTGCAACTGACAGGCATCTCTGATGACCATATCTAGCGGGCCATGCATGTCATTCTGGTAGGTGCTTTCTCCCTTGGCCTCAGGCCAACCAGTCGCAACACGCGTACGAAGCCACAGTATTAGCTGTCTCCATACAAGTGTTCCAGAAGTCGCGACAGGACTAAAGGCGGAGTCGCCATTTGTGGCTAACTATTATGTGGTTTAGCTGAGTGCTCATTCCTCTACAACTAGGAAGGCAAGAGGAAACCAGTTGCTGGTTTTTGTTAGGACTTTGTGTTTGCGATGTAAACTTGGCAATCAGCACACATTTGGGCGAAACGATCCCCGTTGTTCGTGGAAGCCTCTAAATCAGACCCGCGTCTATCGTGATTGTCAACTATCCTTCAATGGACGTTTAAGTCACCAGCTGAACTAGTGACTTTCATGTGTTTTACCGGGGCGAGATGGTTCAGTGGTTAGAGTACGAATTTACTGACCTGAAGGTCCATTGGTTCGAACCCGACCTCTGCCTCTCGACTTCCCCTGTCTAGGCTTGGGCAACTTGGCAGTACCCCAGCCTTCGTGCTTCCTTTGGGTGGGATGGCAGCTAGGAATCGAAGGGGTGTTACAGCTGAACGATTATCATCTTATTATATGCTTTACCATCCACACTAGTCTGGAAAGTTCTCCGTAAACAGCGTCTTTGACATTGTCAGTGTTCAGTTTCCTGGAGTGCACGCAGGATTTACAAATAGATTTCAAAGAGTTAGGTATGAAGATGAGCAGTTCAGCCCCTTTTCAGATTTGTGTCCGTAGTATTCGTTTATGCATGTTCCGAAGAAGATTGGGCTTTCAATTCGGAATGAGTGTGAGCAGCGAATGACAAGGAAGCTGCTGAGGTGTCAGCAGTCGCCTTTTTACTTTTCAGCCCTGTCGTATACAGCAAATGAGACAACCCTTTTAAAGCCATCATGAGACGGCTGGCGCGGCTTGAAAGTATTTTTGTGCATTTCACGTTGGTACATGAGCTGCTCAATCGTCAAGACACTAGAACCTCGAAAGATTGGCAATTAGGGCCGTCAGCCGGATTCTTTGGTTCAAGAGTCTAATCGCAAGTCAGCGAATGTCGGCGCAGAACAATCATGATGGTCCAAATTTGGGACAAAATGCTGCCACATGTTTCACTCCCCAGTCTTACAGGCCACAAAATTGTGCTTATCAGAACCGTTGTTTGCTAAGACAGTTTATGAATACTGCAAAAGAATCACCTAGTTCGGCTAACTAGGTTGCAAATACTGTTGGCGCATGACAGAGTCCAGTCTGTTTGCCACCGAGTATGATACTACAACACCTATTGAAAGGACTGTCTTATAAGTGCAGCATCACAAGTTGTCTGCACCAAGCAAACTGATTATTTAGCCTGATCAGCAGCTAAGATAGAGGTCATGATCACAAAGATCAAGTGATCAGGTGTTCTCCGAATACGACGAAAGTTCGATTGGTCAGTTGACCCCTGGATCGACTAGAGTGACGCAGAGCACGTACCAGTGATCTGGTCGCCACTGACAACCACACCAAACTCAGAATCGACTAACCGATTTAGACAGTCGGAGTTGCATTTTCTACACTCAATTTCCAATCAGATTTATGTCCGCGCAAACGACTTTACTTACCAATCTTATGCACAACATGTTTTGCTTATTAGTTTGGCTGTGGTCTTACGGTATGTTCGTTCTGACTGGACTGACGCCCGAAAGCTCCCAAAGATTCTCACCACTTGTGCCACACTGCGCGATTCACTGTGCTGCTGGAGATGACTGTGGAGCCTTTGGAGCTACACACGCAAGTTTGGCGCTTGAAACGGGGCTAGTGTACGCGCTATGAGGAAATCTGTCCTCTTAAATAAGCGCCACGGCTAAACGAGACCAAGGAAACATTGAATGACAATTCGTATAAGGAAAAACCCAAGCTGGTTAGTCGTCATTGCTTACATAACGGAGGGGCACGGAAGGTCTTTGCTGATTACGAAAATCGTATGAAACAGACGACTGAATTAAACCAGTCACAGACTACACTATCTGCAAGATGCCCAACTTAAAAAGTAACTGAAGAGACTGTTGAGAACCAACCAACAAATCGCAGCAGACCACCTTAATTACTCATTTGATTTTGCAAAAATTCTTCAGTGGTGATGAAACAACAGCTCCGATATGACGTCAGTGTTTACTAGCATTCATGAAGAGGACATCGTTTCATTTTTCTATTTTTAACTGGTGGCTGTTCTCCAGTGCGTAGTGCTGATCGGTGGTCAACGGACGACCTAACTCTGTTGAACTCAGACTACCCACTGCTCCCTTCAGCATCACAATGTAATTTACCGAGAAAAAGCAGTATTTACAGTGGGCTACCGAGTAAAGCCTATAGTTACCAACCTCTTCGTACACCATGTACTATCCCATTTAAGCTGTCATTTATACATATGGCTGAGTTAGGTCGACAACATTCTTGATGCCCTTTCAGCCCTGTAGAAAGAAGACCCCTGAACTCTTTGTCTATCAACATTAGGTTTATTAAAAAGACAGTAATTAAACGAAAACATATAAATTCCCTAGGTTTCATAATGTCAGTTGGTACAAATTATCCGTTTTCAGTGAAACTTTGCGGCCAACCTACGAACTATCTAAATACAATTCTTTCAAGGCTTGTTCGACAATGCATGAAATGTGCAGCCATTGCCCCTTTGATTGAGTCCAGAAACCATGCTCTGAAGAGAGAGCGGATGAACTGGAAGGTTGACCATAGGTTGACCAAATGACCTAAAATTCACATCGGGCAACACAGGTCGAGCAAATTCGCAGGACCAGGACGGCAGACCCATGGAAATATACCTTAGACTTGATACCACTGTTGCCACCGGAAGAATCTTGAATTCTTATGAAATCTATGATTCCTCTCGACCAGTGCAAGATCACACACTCAACTAAATGACCACTTCATGAATCTCTTAGCCCGGAGTTCCACTTCGAAACCTAACAGAGATTAAAAAACTAGAATTGCAGCCACCCAGCACGCACACAAGCGAAACTATCAGATGAAACTTGCTGGTTCACGTGTACTCGGCGTGGTTTCGTACCAAACGGAGCGTGCCTGTGTACCGTAGCCTTTAAAATTATCCTGTGTCCGCTCTATGTCGAATGATGACAGTGATCGATCTAAACCACCGTGCATCTGGTTCAGCAAAATTGGTCTAAGGAAGTGTAGTAGCCTAATGCGAGGCGAGAGCCCGAACAATAACCAACGCAGAAACTCAGAAGGCTTTTTCCAGTCACAGGCCAGCTCATGCCATCGCCACAATCCAGTCATCAGAATAGCTCTCTTTCTTGTGCACACGCAGATATACGGCGAGTGCGGCGATCACACAGACTGTACGTCGCTGATTCCCATCTAACATCCAGGACCAATGTTTAGAACAATCATGATCCTCATGTTGGCTTTCTTACATGTAATCATTCAGTTGCAAAAATCCTTGATAGAGTATAGACGCGGTAATGAAAGCTTTGTGAATAAAACCTTACCCTGTTTGGCTGTTTTCTGATTTCAAAAAATAACCTAATTTCCACGGAAGTGGCACCCAAACTAGCGCGGTATTCTTGTTAATTTCCAGCCTGGCTATATAGCCACTAGTAACTACCGGATTATGTTGTATTGGGTTAACGGGCGTTACAATTTTGTCTGCGGCCAACAGGTGTGCCCAGCGCTTATTCGTGGTGCTTTACAATAGCAGTTTAAGGTTTTGATTTTACTACGCCACGTAAGTCACACAGGCTTCTATCTGTAGGTAAGAACAAACTAATATCCGTTGGCACTAGGGTTCCCCACTGCTTCTTGTGCATGGTTGCTTTCTTTTTCGTGGTCCACGCTGTAACTCAGGCTTAGATATGAGGAAATTCAAGTCCACCGGACTAAGTGATTCATTGTTTTGACCCCGTGTTAATTTTCACTGAGATCAATTCGACAGTTCTGGGAGATTTCAAAGTAGATGAAAAGCCTGATGCTATTCGGTTCAAAAAAGTTAGCGCCCAAAGTATCCTTTTGATTTGGACACTTAAGTCCTTATGTAGTATCCAAGACTCACAAACACTAGGGAGCAGGTGAAACCCAATGCAGGTGGACTGGTGTCGTATGTGTACTAATGGTAAATCATACCACGCCAGTATAGTGAAAATTGTTTTACAACGTGACGCTTCAGTTACCAGTTTCGTCACCCCGAAACACTTGTGTCCAGCAATGGTCTATGTGCAACTCTGTTAGCGCTGTATGGAGACAGAATACACTTTATCTGTTATTAATTTAAGGGTGGAATATACACTATTACAAATAAAGTGCCTGGCTAAGAGTCCCGCTCACGCTCTAAAATTCCAGCAGAATGAGTAAAATACAGCCAGGCAATGGGACAGTGAGATTTTCCCTGAGAAAGGTAAAAACGAAAGGAGATTGTGATTTGACTAAGAAGCCAAAAGTGGATTACAAATGAAAATTTCCTAGCTTTCGCTGACTCATTGAGACAGCCTTGAAATATACCAGCCCAACGACTGAAAAATCGCAGTCTTCCATGTCCTCGAGACGGAACTCATTCGAATTCATTTGAAATACGGATGATAAGTTTCCTACACACAGCAAAGATATGGCAGAACAGTTGATAAAATTTATGAGGAGAGATATCTAGAAATATCCTGCAAAACCTCTCTTTGTTATGCAGCATAACTGGGCAGCCCTATGGTTCTCTAGCGTCCATTTTTTACCTTACACTGCGTTTAAACCAACTGATTATGGTGATTTCCTCACCGGCTGTGACTTTGAAGCAAGACCGAGCAAGACTGTAATGATCATACGGAAATATAATAAAGTGGTCTGCGGCAAACCAAAAGAGTTACTCTGACGGATTTTGGAGTGTTACCGCTTTCTGTGACTCAAGTTCGCACAAGGAAGCCGAAATGGCGGAATTCACGAAACTAACATATTGTTGAGAAACGAAATATCTCAGATGGAGTGAAGAACACTCATTGGGACAAAAGCTGTCCCTCAACTAGGTCGTCCTCAGGCTATACCGTCTGCAGTGTAAAATTTGGACCAATGTCAGAGGTGAATCTGACCGACGGACATGAAGGTAAATAAGAAAACCTTCAGCAGCTTTAGTTCTAAAAAATGCCAGGCTTTGGTATTGCCAACCAAAATACTGACCGAACACATCCTCAGTTGGAAGCACCTCATGAAGCAACAGGAGCATCCAGTAAAATATAAGTGTAATTAAAACGCGGACGCTAAAAAGATCCTTTTTACAAATCCAGGAAAAGAACTTTCGTGGCAAGACAAAGTTTTCCGGGAATACGTATTAAAGAATCTGTCTGAAAAGCTATCACCTTATCTCCTCGGGGTGCCCAACCCGATGGGTTGACCTACACAAATGTGGCCAAAACCAAGTTTGCAGGCATTATTATCATTTGGACATTCGCAATCATTGTGTGTAGTAAGATTATTCAGGCGTGATTTATTAGATGCTGACAAGCTAGCCTGAAGTGTCAGGTGTCAGACGCTCATACCATTGTACGGTGACAGAAATTAACTGCTGACTGATGTACACTGACGAAAATACTTGCATCGGGGCAAGATGGTGATGGTTCAAACGAGGGTAAGGGGAATAGAAATTCTACGATCGTCAAAACTGTCTACAACCATTCAGTGTTCTGCCTCGTGACCCAGTTGTTACTGGGAGACTCAGGTCAAAACAGCATGTAATCATCATTATATCGTACGTCTAGAGGTTTTGTTTTTGGTGCAAGCAAGTGAGAACCACCTTTCATAACTTTTTAGGTACCTTGTGCTAAGCTGGACCATGAGATGCAGAAGTCAGTGAAAAAATGTGGTCAATAAAATCATAGACTCTCCTGCATACTGGTAGGAACGTACGCATTTTTTTGATGCTTCCTGAAATCAATCAGTCTAGGACAGTCAGACCAATTAGAAGAACACTTCCTGTGAAATCACCCAGTAGTTTGAACAGTTCATCCCTGTACACCGCGACGCTGGGAGTAGTTTGCGTTTACGCAAACAGCGTGGTTAAACCAGTCGTGACTGTTCAAATCTGTCGTATTTTGTGTTGCATGACTTCCTGATTCGGCTATGCCAAATGTCCTATGACAACTACAAAGGCGTAAATTCCAAAATCACCAATTAACCTGCGAAACACCAAAAATCAACTGGTGAATCGAGCTGTTTTCTGAATAGAAAAATAAGGTGTATCGATGATAAAGGATAGAAAATGGTTCAGTGTGACGCGTAAAATAATTGCACCTCAGTTTGCAAAGGGAAAACAAATCAGGATGGATTTCACCTGCAAGGTACTTGCTCGTGATATATACGAACACAGTAAGTAAACATTCTAAGTAATAGGTCGCGATGATGAAAGCGCCATCATCGAGCGCTGAAACCGAGTCCATTCGGCCAAGCACTTTGGGCGCTATCACCACAAAACAAATATATACTATCTGCCCATCGGCTGATCAAAATAGCACGAACAACGCGCTTGCTGTGTGAGAGAATGTTTGCGGAAAATTATCCAAATTAAATGAACACTTCATTAGCTTTGAAGCATGGAACATTACCATCCTCTGTCACTCCAGCCTGACACGGCAGAGATTTTACGGGAAACAATGAGATTACCTAGGCCAAAAAAAACGCCAACAGTTCTTCACATTAGTACATGCAATCATTTTCTGCAGCAAACTAACAGAATTTCACTAACATATGAACTTTCTAACCAACACTTCGATGCATGCAGGCGGCTCGTTTCCTGAGTGAAATATCTTAGGGATAAACCAGAATGTGCTTTCAGAGGCGGTGCTTCCTCGCGAAACAATTCTAGGAGCTTTTGAAACCGATGTAACGGACGATTAACCGTAATAAAGAGTTTTGATAGCATTTGAACGCTTGCAGTATTAGATAGATCAGCTACTCAGTGATCCTATCCGTCAGTTATTATGATGTCATAGTAAAATAGAATAAACGTGTATAATGGTCAACACCTCAAGTCTTCAAGGTCACTGGGCAACATCATTTTGCTGCCAGCCAACCAAATCCGTGTAGGATCCATAGAATGAGATCATTTTTGACCAAATTTTGCCTAATATAGCAATAGGAAAATTTGCATTATTATAAGTTACTCAGTAAGCAACGAGTTTTCATGCAATGCTTCTCCCCATATTCCATATTAATATTATTAATATTATATTATTATTATATTATTATTATTATTATTATTTCATTATTATATTATATTATTATATTGTTACTATATTATCATTATATTATTATTATATTATTATTATATTATTATTCCAGAATGAACCAACAACGTCCTGCTAAGAATTCGGCTGTACACGTATTTAAAACTAACAACTGAGCCCAGTCCGGTTTGGCCGGGAAAATCCTACCGAAGTGGGGGGAATTTTATCAGCAGTGCACACCGGATCAGTAGTTTTTATTGATAGTCGGCTAGTAAATACGAGTGAATGATGCCACGTATGTTCCTTTACTGGTTGTTGCTCAGGTGGCTGTTGATATGTTTTCCGAGGATGATAATTAGCATGCAAGCTAATTGACAAGCTCGGCGAACAGGCCGACATCCACCTGATCAACTACCAGAACCACCCATTAGCACTGATGCGGGTACTTTTCTGAACCAGAATGAAGCAAAGGAGTGATAGGGTATAATCATTGTTTTTCTAGTTGCTGCAAACACATTCTCGAATCGGAATATTTCAGTGGTAACTAGAGTAACACATATAAGAGTTGGTTTATCACAGTATATTTTTTGAAGTTATTTAGATACGAATTATGAATTCAAGTGGAGTCGTTCAACCAAATTTCAGAAATCATATCCGTGCACCAACCAATAACAGAGTGAACTGGGTGCGCATAAACATCACTCTAGGGTGGACTTTAAGTTGATCCACCAACGATATTATCTCAGAATATCACCAAATTTCTTCAAGTTGTAACTCGGAAATGGTGGGTTTGAACGGAAATACTCCAGTTACTTTCGGCCCCTACGACTGGACGACATGCCATACGTTTATTTCGCGTTTTGAGTGATTCTGGTGTAGTCATTTGTTCAGATAACCGTTCCCTTATTACTCAGTGTTATGGAAAAATCAAAATACTTCACACCCTAAGAGTCCCCATGACCCCGCCTTTGTGGACCGGGTTGAAGACCTTGCCGTGTTAGTACCGAGAACCACTACCATATGCCATGGTAACAAATAAACGCCTTCGTAGAGGAGTCATATACTGTTGTCACGGTATTTTCAGCCCAGGAGATAAAGAAAAACAGTGACATTGGAAACTGTCAACAGCACAACTCGGGGGAAAAGCCGCTGGACAAATTTACTGCCGAACCTATTTGAATAAAATTTGGGCAGTGGAGGATTTTCTGATGGAACAGGTTGATACTCCACCTACTGGAAGAGACGTTACGACGTAAAAAATAAATATGGTAAAAAGCTGTCCACGGTGAAATAAATGTTAGATAGGATATGATGGGTAGAATATGATATCAATCGTCTTCTGACACGCAGACTGGTAACACTGGTTTTTCTAGTGAGAACTCCTAAAAGCCCGGTCCATGTTTGTTACTATTCATCAGGAAGGTCAGATTCCTGAAAGCAAACACTGAATGCCCGAAATCTACTGAAACCCTCAGCTCCACTAGATGCTGACGTCAGACAACGCCCACTCAATATGCAGCGCGTCACAGCC
>SJOL01006432.1:330788-403973 GCA_004794785.1 Opisthorchis felineus | reverse complement strand
TTCGCGCTAGAAAGCTGGTGGAACCCTTACAACTTGATCCGCGTCGACAGTCTTACGTTGAACGAGCAAAAGGGGGAGGTATCAGGAAGGTCAGATTGCTGAAAGCAAACACTGAATGCCCGAAATCTACTGAAACTCTCAGCTCCACTAGGTGCTGACGTCAGACAACGCCCACTCAATATACAGCGCGTCACAGCCTCGTACCAAGGCCAGACAGCGTGCGTCAGCATTGGACCGACGTCAGACAACGCCCACTCAATATACAGCGCGTCACAGCCTCGTACCAAGGCCAGACAGCGTGCGTCAGCATTGGACCAAGTTTGACAGTGTCCCTCCAATGAATAGTTTGAAGCCGTTGTACTTTTTGCACTCGCACGCTCTCGCAGTCGCTTGTTCGGAATGAAGCTGTTGTGTTCCCTTCTGTGAGTCTTTTCCGGCACTAGACACTGGAGCGGGGTCAGCAGTAGATATAACACTGCTGGATAATCGTCGATAAAATCATTACTGAAACTATTTTGACAGCTTAACATTTCTTCTCTTTTGTCTACGTATTACTTTTGCTTGTATACCAACCACCTTGTCATAGCCATTGTATTAACCGATGACCTTACCAACCTAAGTGCCCCGTCCGAACCTGGCATGTGTGTGCTGGTGTACCTTTTCACCCATTCGATTTCGTCCTCTCGTCCACTTCTATCGTGCTCACTAGTCATGCAGTGAGACCCCGGTGGTCACAGTAGTCAGGGCCATCAGAATGATATTGAAATGGAAGACCGGCAGTTTGTGCCGCAAGGTTCCATTTGCCTCAGAAGTATCGGGTGTGTGGAAATTGATACTACACTGTCCCAGTCAGTTATTGGACTGACCTATTTTGATGCTGATTCCAAGAGCATACGTTAGCTTACTCATTTGCAGATAGCACAGTAACTTTAGAACCCGGCTCTTTTTTACAGTAGGCGTGACCTATCTGTCTCGGGATCCCTCATCAGTCACTATAAACGGTGCTGTGGGATTCAGGTTTTGAGTTCTTTCTGAAAGAGATTAAGTCACCGTATATAGGCAAACGATAATACTTTGAAAAGCAGTAAAGTCGTGATTCCATCCATGGTCATCTGTTTGTACTTTCTTTGTTTGGTCGACAGAGGAATCGCATTTGCTTGGCTTGTAATAAGGTACTATCGCCACCGATCGTTTATACGTTGTACTTGTCTATCATACTTCACTTATTTGGAGAATAAATGATATATGAAAGCGATCTCAATATAGGTGGTGTTTTAGCTCACCAACGAACAATAGAAACGCCAGTTAAGTTGCGAGTGACATTCTAAATTTCATGCTGTTTCCCAAACCCGAAATCGATATTACTTTGTTTCTACCTTGCTACGAAAATAATACACAGAAAGCTTATGGATATTTTTAAATCGTTCACTCTGGTGATACACTTCACTTGCTCTGAGTGTTCTCGCATCTGTCAGCACATTTTCCGACATTTATTTTCCGGCTTTTCAATTGGACAAGTGGAATTTAAGCCTTCACAATTGACCCAAACAACCGGATATACCCTATGCTCTATGCCTAAACCATAACGAGTTGTTCAACAACCGCTTGATAGAATTCTCGGAATTCCTTTGTGCTATTGGAACACCATGTGGAAGGCCATTTTATGATCAAATTTATCTGATTTGGTGGTTTGTTGGAACGTATTTGGAAATCGAACTGAAGAAAACCTGAATACCCCTGCTTCTTTTTTAATGAACGCAGTAGTTTCAAGTTTATAAAGACCGAATAATTTAAATGACTTTAGGGAATCTTAATGTGCATCGTGGAATGCTGCAACTCCGGGAACGTTATAGTAACTGGCCTTTCTGTACAATGTATCTAAAGCAGAGAAAAGTTGATCTTCTCGGCCAAAATGAGTGAGTTTCGATGATCTTTGAAATTTATTGAAAGCTTAATGAGGCTACAGGGACAACGCCGACACTAGTTAGCCTCATTGTGTCCCAAATCTTGTAGGCGCAGAGAGTTCGGTAAACTTTCAGGTCGATTTTCTGTATATCCAAAACAGCGCTGTCACTTGGTGAGCCTACACCAGTGAGTTGCTACCGAATGCAGTATCACACCTAAGCCTTTTTGGATTTGCCGTCCTTGTTCGACGACAAAAGCCACGTTGATTGAGTGAATGATGATGAGAGTTGTTCCAGGGAGGAAAGTTATGTGTTCACAAGTGACTTTTGTAAAGTTCTTGGTTGTTACCAGAAGCCCGACCGAAACAGCCAGTCAGTTAACCAGCTACAAACCACGTTGAGTTAGTTCCACCTGCTACAGTTCCATTCATCCACAATCAAGTGGATAAGGAAATGGCTGCCACTCACTGGAGGCAATAGCTAATCACTTCGTCCAGGTTAGCCGGCCCTAAAGCAAGAAGTGAAAGAGCTATTGGTTGGCGGTAATAGTTTTTATTTAGAACCATCAATGACTGCGCGATACAGCCATATGTGTCAGGGTTACTACGCCTGGTTTATACCGTCCAGAAAACCTGCAACCTGAGAGGCAGCTGAGGCACACCATTGTTTCTTCGCTGCGTCATGGAATTACTTTCGATGAGTCGTTCCCGCCAAAAACTGGGCGAGGAGCTCTGTGTAAGGCCAATTTTACCGTGGTGTGTGAAGTACATAGCCTGAACAACGTGACCTGATGATCAATCTATCGAGGGAAAGTTTATTTTCAAAAACCATCAACGTCCCCATATGATGCATTCACATTTGTTGCTAATGCATTTTTTCTGACATCGACGATAACCTCTTATCCTGACGAAGTGCGGTACCACTTAATAGATGCAGACCACTCCGGACAGATTATTTCGACAGACATAAGAGCAGCTGTATTCACCTCTGTTCTTTTTCCTTCAAAATCTTTGGTAACAACACCATGTTTGTCCATTTCTGGAAGTGTTTGAGCCTATCCATATCTGCTTTGTGATGCACATGTCCTCTGAAGGTGAGGAAATGGAGTGCCTTCTGTCAAGTGGCTCACTTTCGAGTAAGAAGGGACACACAAGTGCCTCGGCAACACTCCCGTTAGAGTAATTTTATGTACTAGCATCTATGCACTTCAGTTGAAACTACCCACTAGTAGCCAACTGTCAATTGGCGCAACTGAGTTCCGGGTTCGTTTTCGATTTTTGATCTCTAAGTAACGGCTTGAATGCTTGTGCCAAAAATCCGTGGTGGCTAGAAAGGAATGAAGTTCACCAAATATCTGTGGAGTGAGTATCATCACTAACTTCACTCGCAACTGGATCATCGGAAATTAGTCGGCCGGCCTGAACATTCGTACAGTCGGCTAGAACCACGATATATGAGGTTTTAGATGACAGGAGCAGTCTTGCTAAATCTTAATTAACCACCGTTTCCAGATAACCAGACCTTCAAAGAGTGAATTGTCAGAAATTTGATTTCGGTTTGATCAATTTGAGGACCGATTTTTTGTAATCCGTGTTTTATTTGGGAGAAGCAGCATCGCCACTTCCATAATTACGAGGAAAAACATCCTCCTTCCGTCATCCTCCTGTTGCAACGAACCCTACGACTCCGGACCGCCTCATATTAATTTTGCAATACATGGACTCACTTCTCTTCGTCACACTACTCCCTATCGACCTTCTTCACATGGCTGAAACTTAAGGAATGCCTCGCATCCAGAGTATTCTCCGAGATTGATGCAGACTGCAGTCCGATTCCCATGATAGGATTTCCCTACCGTCCCTAGGTAGGGCGGCCAAAATAACCACAACGTTTATTCTACGACACAGCGCGTGCAGGTATTCTCCTCTTATTCTCCTTGGCGAATTAGTTCTACGTCAAACACCGTTATGGCAGTGGAGCAGTAAAAACTGGATACAGTACTTCATGGTTCGGACACTTTAGTTGACGAGGAGACAGCGCCACATTTACAGCAACGTCCCCACACTATACAGCAATTTTGGTCTGCATCATTGATGATCTCTCGGGGATGGACTGGGCTTGTCAGCACACAAAAACAGTGCAGGCATCGAATGTGTAACAGTAATATAATATATTATACAAATTAGGAACTATGACAGACCAAGACAAACGTGGGCTGCCTGGGGTAAACAAATTTTGACCTAAATAATAAAAGGTATTCGTTCAGCTGTAACACCCTTACGGTGCCTAGCTGCCATTCCACCCGAAGGAAGTACGAGGGCTGGGATACTGCCAGGTTATCAATGCTAGACAGGGGAAGTAGAGAGGCGGAGGTCGGGTTCGAACCACGGACCTTCCGGTCAGCAAATTCGCGTTATAACCACTGAGCCATTTCGCCCCTGAGCTATTTTGACCTAGAGTCATTCTAATGGGAAGAGTTTAAGAAAACTCCCTTTCCTGATCGTGGCCTACATTTCTGAACTCCGGATACCAACGACTGATCAGCATACTTGATCAGATTACTGTCTGGTTTATTGATCACATGTTGTGCTGAAAGTTGCATTGCTCAGTTCTAAAACAATGTAGCATGCGGGCTGCAGCAACTCCAGTGGAACTAAGCTGACGGGAGTCACGCATCTTAATGATGGAATGATGGTAATAAGACTCAAATCCAGCGGTTGTATCGAAATGTATACTATAGAAAACAAGATATCCCTGAGAACAATTTTTCGGCCTTTGAAAAGCAACTGTTTGTTATACCATTATTGACTATAGTCTCTTTTTCTTCCGAAATAACCGCACAAATCCATCAACAAACAGTAACCTGAGAAATTCGGGTGGGAAGGCTAGCGTGCGCGTGCAATGAGATGAAAACGTTCAGCATTTACCCAACAGTACGCATCATAGAGCGAACAGCATCGAGTGATCGGAAAACGGTTACGAAATGATTCGTGGTTTCGACCGGTTAACATGGTAGGACAGTTTTAACCTGATGTTGTTTACGCCTTGGGGAGAAACGGGGAGTAAGCATTTTGTCACTTCCACGCTGAGGTCGCCTGAATCCAATTGAATTTTTTCGTTAGGAACACTAAACCGCGTAACAAATTAAGAATTGGCTCAGTTTGAGAGTGATAGATTGGTTAGTTAAGTTTATGCTAACATCACCGATGTACGGACGTATGTGGATCTGCAAGGGAACAAATTACTACAGGGTTCTGTTGCAGTTTTCATCGACTTGACATTAGATACGGAAAGTTTGGAACAGCTGACTGGTGTGAGCTTATAAAGGTTAATGTCACTTCGAACACGCCTACAGAGATCCGCAAAAGTTAACCTCAAAATTGTACCAGTATAATCTTAACAATACAACAGAAGCTATCTGGTTCTTGGTTGTATTATATCGGTCCGTCACAAAGGTTGTAGTACAACTCGCAGAAGGGACGAATAAACAAACTTGACAACCTGGTTTGGAAAAAAAACGAAGTTGGAAACAAACCGAAACTGTAACAGATGGATCATCTTGCTCGAAAAACGGGAAACTGTTTTGTGGCTTCAAAGATCGCTTAGGAGAGTGTTCTTCTAAGTTGCTTTTGGATTCAAATCTGCCCAAATTACACGTTGCTAAAATAACCCAATTCAGTGCTGAGGATACTCCTCTCACTTATGCCGTTATTTTGTTGACTTATATGAAGTAGTTAGAATAATCCTGGTTCGTAGCGTCAGACAACTGTGTTGTGGTGGAATTTACCATTAAGCCCTTCAAGCCTATGATAACACTACATCACTCGAGTTAAATGCAGTTTGCTGTCCGTCCTCCTTTGAGGAACTGAACTTCTGTTTCGCTCACTCCTAATAGATAATTGTCTAAGAAATGTATGATTTGGGTTACCGGTATCGCCAACCGACCACTCCACTTAACGGCCTCAAGATATATGAACAAGCATTTGTCAAAGTGTATCCACCGGCAATCCAGAAAGAATTAGCACTTACTACGTGTGACACTTTCCGCTGTCCGTTTACCGACTGCTTCTTTTTGAGTGCGTTGAAAGGACAGCACAGCTGGACAAAAGCTGTTCCTATCTGCATGTCCAGATATCCTTCAGATGCACGAGTAGCACATTTCTGTTTCCTCCACCATTCGTATTGGAATATTCGCATTCCGCAACTCAGGCTTCTTCAGCTAAGGTTATAATATCACCCCCTTGAACCGCTCCTGACTGCTATATACAGTGAATGTATCAGTGCCGAATTTCAGTCACATGTTCATAGTTTCCGCGTAATCTGAAGTATTAATCGGCGAACACTCAGTATCTCGGCCTATATGGTCTGACAAATTTACATGATCATCCTGGATTCTGGGCAATTATTTTGGACTTTGAATTCAAGAAAAATTAGACGTTGGAAGTGAATAGGTATAGTGGAATATTCCGTTTCGGCAAAATTCTGCTTTCACAGTCTTTGGGGGGGGGCGCATTTTTGGTGACCAACCAAAAATGGCCACTCTGATTTGCTGTTTCAAGCTGGTGTACATCCAGTCGTGTACATCCAACTAGAGATCGATTACAAAATTAGTATCCAATTCTTATTAGAAGTTATCCCACTACCAGACCTAAGTGTGTGCTTACAGGTCACATGATCAGTTGCGACGACCTAAATCCAACATAAACACCTCGCTGACAATTGTCGAAGTATATCAAAGGAAACCATTCATAAACAAATCCCATAAAACTGTGAACCCATAGAGACCAACACATTATTTGCCATCTGTGCTTCGGTCACCGTATGACCACAATCTCTTCTTTTGATGTCTACTGCGTTACTCGTTGTATCCAGTCGCGGTAAAATGCCTTTGTTGCCTCAAATACTACAAGGATATTAAACCGCTCAAATTCATATATGGTGGCACACGCAAAATTGAATCTTTGAACCTCTTACCAGTCAAAGATAGTCGGCAATATTATGAGTAGCGTGTTCTGTCAAGTTTTCTGCTCCTCTTAGTCTGACCGCACCTTCCTACACAACGTGTTTCTTTGAAGTTAACAGGAATATAAATTCTCGCAAATTCGTTGTTCAAGTTTGACATTGATTTCAAACAACACCATACCCGTCACTCGATTGTCTGGCTGCTTATTGACGTGGAAGTGCGTTCCGTCGACGTCACCTGAGAGGAATGTTACATCGCAATTAGTGGGATATTTCGCCGTGAAAAACATGATGGCATGAGCAATGCGTGGTTGTTTTCCATGAGACAGACGCAAGTGTGTAGAATGCACATGAACGATATTCGTGATAAAAGCGCGTCATTTTATAATAAATACACTCATTTGCATACCAAGCTGGTCTTCATGGGAGACTCACCCAAATTCTAACTGAATCTCTCGATTAGTCTTTCTTCAACTAAATGTGCTTCATAAGGGCGACCTCATGTTCCAGTGGGTACGACATTCGAGATATTGCAATGCACTGTAACACGCTACTCATGACGTTGCCGAACGGTAAACGCCTATCTCGTTCCCGGGTTTTAACTTGTCATCGTTTGGTGTATTCCGACAATCGAATAGGTCCCGACGTACAGATATTTTAGGTGTGTTCAACCAGCAAATGTGCAGCCTTCGTCTTGATCACAGTGGATTCACACCGTCTGTTTTTATCTCTCCTGAGGAACTACTATTCATGCTGTGCTTTAGGTTCTGCTGATATCCCATGTACCCCATAGGGAATGCAAGAGTTGAGCTGCTCTACTGTGCTAATGTCAAGCGGGGGGTAGATAACTGGGTAAAGCAAACGGCAAACGACCTTTCAGCGACTTAAGATCGCTTCTGTCCGGTCGACTGTGAAACGAAAAAAATGATTCCCAAACGAAAATAGTCGTTAAAAACCCGTTGATATAAACGCCTTCCCCCTTCCTGGGGCCTTTGTGCAGTACATTCAGTTGAAAAATACCATAAAATGGATTCAGGTGAGTCTCCGGTGATGACCAAATTGGTATGCAAATGAGCGTACATGTCGAATTTCGTGCAATTTGGGTTCAAACAGAACATAGGGGTTGACGGAAATTCGGGGACTCCACCCACCTGATGAGCCCCGAAAAGAGCGAAACTGGTCATGAGTTGTCGAAGAGTTTTCAGCAACGTTGTATGTAGTTTCCATCTCGACAGAAAATTTCTAGTGTTCTGTTTTGTTCAAAAGCTGAGTAGACACACTTTTGAAGGATGTATAAAACCTAAGGTTGTTTGTATGAAATTTGAAGCGACCCCGCATAGCAGTTGGTTTAAAAATTAAGGGGGACGACAGATGACAGTCACGCAAGTATAAACAAGCTGAAATTTAAATAGTTTAAAATATTTCCATGTGGTTAAAGTGCAGGTACACTTTACACCGTCAAATCAGCCGTGTTTCTTTAGCGGTCAGAACTGTCAGAGGTGTAACCGGAGATCCACCGCCCAAAGATTGTAACGTGGTCAATTAAATCTGTTGCAAATAGCGGCTGACACAAACTGCATTGCCGAAATCTAATTCCAGTTCCAGAACCCTTCTTACTGTGTAGTGAGAAGCCATGAAAGAAGTAAAAGAGACAGAAAATTACAGCTATCAAGGACAGATTTTGCAAAGCCATATTTAACACCCATGTGATGACTGCTCACGCATCGAAGGCTCCATCTGTCCTTGGCAATTCTCACAAATCAGTGAGAACGACAGACTGTCTGCCTTTAAGTGAGGAGTAAATGAACGCGACAGAAGTCTCACATGTTTTAATGGAGGTCTGATGGGAGGACATAGAATGTCCCAAGAAAGAGGTATCGGGTATTGAAGTATCTGCTGGAGATTGTCGATGCAACCTGGAGCCATATTGCTCAGATGACCTGTACGGTCCTTGGGACGAGCGTTACTTTGGCATCCATTTTCCGTCGCACTATTGATGTTGAGTGTGTAAGTCCTTTTTGCCAGACTTCGGAATTACTTTCTGAGATAACACTATGGGAATGGTTGTTGACCAGGTGGCTGTTGATCTGTCCGCCGAGCTTGGCAATTGACTTGCAATTCAACAGATCAACTGCCACCTGATCAACAACCAATAAACTCACCCGAGCTACCAATATTTCAACACATTACCAACTATGAGAATGGATTGCACTTCCCTCCGAGGAAAATCGGGTGGAAGAGTTTGACTGGATGGTATGACAGGAAATCGTATAATACCACGGACTAGAATGGTTGATCGGAACATATGATGGACATACTTTACTAAGATTCAGCTGTAATACAGGCTCACTGTCATAAGGTCTCAAAAGGACCTTGGTGAATTGGTAAATTCAACTGAACGACCATATATACTTTCAGTCCCCTGTGAAGAACTGTAACACTTTCATGTACACATTAACGGCCGGCGACTTGTGTGCATACTCGGTTAATGGCGTGATCCAGTGGAAGTGCAGATAAAGTATCGTGTACCTTGAGAATAAATATTCACCTGCAGTGAAAAACTAGCTATGTCAGGTGGTCTTGCTGTTCCCCTAGCATTTGCGCATCGACCTTGGGAGAACAATCAGTAAGCTTCGGTAGAGCATCAAATGACTAACCCATCAGTCTGTCGACCTCAATTCGGACATCACAGTCTTATTATGCGGGTATCGGATCCTGAAAATCCGCCTCACGTATTAAGACGGGAATTGTGATCACGAAACTGCATCTGCACTCCACCGAACGTTGCGGAAACTAATGTGCATTCACATTACAGAGATGGGATGGAGTGAGCAAACATCCTGTAGAAAGTGTACAGTGGGTTGAGGCTGATAACTTCCAGTGTATGACTGGGTTAGTGAAAAAGAGGCATATCGCACGGAGAGTGAAATGACATAAACGGGAAAATGGGTTTACGTTTTCCGCCAGTGGAACGTCGGCGATGGACATGTAATGTAGAACACATTCACCTGATAGACGAAATTGATAAATCCGTCCGACGTTTCAATTTTTGACTAGCGATTCCAATCATAGTAGATGCCATGAATCCAAACCCGATTTACCAAAGGTTGCAATTTAATTAGCCAGTTTAGAGAACTGCACAAATTTCAGGCTGACAAAACAAACGGTAACTGTGTTGTGCCTCATGCAGCTATCGAAATTGAGTGACGCGTTGCTCCCGGTCGTCATTCCGCTGACACGAGGGGATGGACTCGAGAAACGCTTGATGAAGTTGAGGAATGGGAACAATACAAGTGTTTTTGTCCTTAAAAAGCAAACATCGGCCTTATTTCTACCCAACAAATTCACCAAAGGTGAACTCGACGGGTTCAGTAGTTGGATGCTGAATATACCAAAAGAACAGTGGAAGGAATATAAGAGTCAGAAGCCTCTAAATTGGGGCGATTTCTTCTAAAAAGAAGGGTACCTAGTTTGGTTGAACATTCCAACAGCTCGTGGGTTAGTCAACCATGCAGTTTGATCTGGTGTGGTAGTTTGAGCTGGCAAGAACGTATGATTAACGCATATTGCAGTTCGACGCAAGCTTTGGGTGAAAAAGTACGCAGTGCGTGATATCGCCCATGTAGGTGCCGTCCTAAAGTTCAAGAACACCGAACTAAACAGAGTCCATCCATGCAACGGTCTTGCCATGCGGCAGCAGTAGCGCATATGTGCACCACGACAGCAAATGGAGAGAACAGTTTCGATACCAAGTGCGAAGAAATCGCTTCTATGTAGACTCTTTTGGAACAGCCTTCGGTGAGTAACCACGCAGGCCTACTTTGACATTGTAAAGCCAGTGAGATTGAGATTAAGGGACATGAAATGCGAGTCACTTTGCTTCCGATGGTAACCTAAAGCCCTGTCATTATCGTTACGTGTTGCCCACAGTGACCACCAACGATTTGTGTGCGACGCTATCAACGACAGCGGCACAAATCACGACGGGGTCGATGGGGAAGATCAAAGGTGACCACACTTCCACTGAGCAAGGCGTAATTTTGTGCATTAATTCCTATCAGTAAACAGCTCAGGGAGATTATGCAATTTACTACGGAAACGGGACAAATGCTTCTATGTGGATTGAGCTAATTCCAACTGAGCGTAGGCCGCTCCCCCTTGTTATGCGCATTTCCTTACTGTGCTTGGGTGGACCAACCACGCATCGGCATGGTGTCACATGACTAACCTAGCAGTTTCGCCACCCTGATGCAGACGTCACAGGGTCTTATTATACGGACTGCGAGTTAGAATAAACCACAGCAAAGCCACTACAGCGTAGGGAACCACACTGTTGACAAGTATCAGCTGTGCAGTACTGTTTGATCACTATTGTTAATGTCAATAAGGTCAGATTCCAGAAAATAACCGTAGAATGTCCGAAACTTACTGGGATTCGACAACTGCCAACCCGCAGTCTCGTAGTGATCGTTTCTCAGCAGAAGTTATGAACATGCGGTTGAATCCTACGCACGACGCTGTCCTGTCAACACTTTACTGCTCCCATTTAGCCACAGAGGGGAAATCGGTGGTCCGAGCTGGAATCCATGTGTGCGTCATAATTACCGCGACGACCCCCGTAAGTTTTCACCCACTTGCTCGCAATAAAGCTGTTGTGTTCTTGTTGGGTGGGATTTTTCTGTCACTAAGGTTCTGGGGTGGTGGCTTATTGTCGGTTGCTGTAATTCTGTTTTTTGTGGGTTAGGATGGGAATATTGAGGATACCCTGCTATTTGGTATTGACAAACATTCACTCTACCACGTTGCGCTGTATGAGATGTATTTAAACAAGTGTCTGACATTTTCAAGTATGGTCTTTGGTTAGTTCGCCTAGCTGGGCAATTTGATTGCAGACGTTTCATCACCAATCAAGGTGACATCATCGGTGCGCTGTTAGGGGGCGTAGTAGTGCGTAGCGATGAGTTGGTGGTTGTGCGTTGAGTAGTGTTGCGTGTGTGTTAACATGCGTGCTGCCAGGCGGTTAGTTGTTCGGTCGGGCGGTTCCATTGGTTGCTCTGTTATCCTGTATCCTGGTTCGTCGATGCCCACGTGACCTCTGAGCTTGGCATCCCCTGCCCTCGTACTCTGATCGATGCTGGAGTGACCTCTGTCCTTGACGTTTCCGAGTTCCGGCTTGTGACCTTTACTGATCTGACTCCAAGGCGTTCCTTGTTTCTTTGTTTGTGAATCCGATATTCAGTTCTCCTTGAGTATTCCGGTTGAAATGTTGGTCCTTTGCACGTAGTGGTGCGTAGATTGGATCCATCTCAATGCATCGGTTGATCGAGTCCGCCATGGAGTACCATGCTTCCAAAAATTCCCTTCCGTGTGCCAAAATGTTGGAGTCTTCCAGATTGAATTTGTGGCCTTCCTGGTCTTCGTGTATGGATATCAAGGATAGGGGGTCATGTCTCCTGACAGCCGCGTTGTGTTCCTTTATTCGTTTGCATACTTTCCTCCCAGTTTGTCCAACGCAGAATTTGTTGCAGTCGTTGCAGTTGATTAGGTATATCACACTGTTCCTCTTGGTTTGGAACCCATCACCTATGGATTCTTTTGATGATGATTCCCACATGCGATGACGATGTGATGTGATGACAATCTGCTACAAATACATGGATTCCAGCTCGGACCACCGATTTCCCCTCTGTGGCTAAATGGGAGCAGTAAAGTGTTGACAGGACAGCGTCGTGCGTAGGATTCAACCGCATGTTCATAACTTCTGCTGAGAAACGATCACTACGAGACTGCGGGTTGGCAGTTGTCGAATCCCAGTAAGTTTCGGACATTCTACGGTTATTTTCTGGAATCTGACCTTATTGACATTAACAATAGTGATCAAACAGTACTGCACAGCTGATACTTGTCAACAGTGTGGTTCCCTACGCTGTAGTGGCTTTGCTGTGGTTTATTCTAACTCGCAGTCCGTATAATAAGACCCTGTGACGTCTGCATCAGGGTGGCGAAACTGCTAGGTTAGTCATGTGACACCATGCCGATGCGTGGTTGGTCCACCCAAGCACAGTAAGGAAATGCGCATAACAAGGGGGAGCGGCCTACGCTCATTTTTTAGCGAACAGTTTAGTCGACTAGGTGTGCATCGCATTTCCTGACAGAGTCCCTTCACCTGTAATGGGAAACAGGTAAAGTGAAGTATTCTGGTTGTTCCTCTTGCTGGTATATGTTTCACCGAACGTACCAAGTGGACAGTAATCAGTAGTCATAAATGTGATTAGCAACAGCCTTACCGTTGCGCTTCCTAGGTTCATATCATACTCGAATAGTGTGGGGGAGCCACTGGAAAACATTTGAAATTGATCGAGAAATTTCCCATAGGCCGGAAAGCCGTCCCCATTTAAAACCGCACGTTCGTGACTTAACTGACCAGTCACGAAAAAATCTTATCAGTCACATGACATTCCTAACAACCCATCCACTTCCAAAGCGGGCATGAGAAAAGGAAACCTTTTTCTAATCGACAAGTTCTGATGCACCCTAGGAATGCCAAAAACACCATCATGATATACGTGGAGGAGGTATGATTGGTGGTATAAGTGAGCAGTCACGCGTTTTGGATATGTCACCCAGATGTCTAGCTTATACGGAAGAAAATCTAGAGGGTAGAAAACAATATGCCGGAGCTCGCAAAGCAGATCATTAACCGGAATGTTGAGGCAATAAAAGAGAGCACTTCAACCCAGTTACGCGCTACACCACACGAGCATTGCTGGCCTCCGAAGTGAATTTGCCGGTCAGCGTCGAACCATCGAATACTTGCACACAGTTAGACAGCCAAAGAGAGTTCCAATTGAGTCAAATGTGGCGCTTTCATGTAGGCATTGGCACTAACGTAGATCCAGGAGAATAAGACCGACCGGAACAAATTAGGTGGAGCAAACCTAACGCAGTTCCAGTTATTTAGGTAGGCAGGTTGGTGAGTAGACTGATGGCCCATAAGGCCGAACTTGCTAAGGCATGTGCGTCCACATTTTGTTTAAGTCTACGTGGTCGAGGTTGCACAAGGGAGTGCAAGCCCCCTCCTAAGAGCTCGCCCGTTTTGCATCATCGGGGCCTAACCTCTCAAAGCTTATTGCATCTTCATTCAGAGCCGTTATCTGAGCCATTGTCGAGTTACCGTTCCTCCGATGAGTCAAAATGGAATTTGCAGTTTTTCGAAATTACACAAAGATTGAAACTTGAACGCCTCCGATTTCGGGCTCCACTCCTCAGCTGTCCGTAGACGATTAGTTTCGGGATGCAAGTTTCAAACCACACAACAGCATTCGGCGACAACATTGTTCATTTAGTCCGAGTGAAACCGGTCAAACCCTCGAACACGTCGTCTGTGTAGCCCCCAGGTTCAACTGACAAAGTGGATTGAGGTCCGTTTTCGGGTTTGTCTGCCACAACGAACTACGACGATGGAAACCCTCGAATAATAGGTAATACCATCCATGGTTTGATGTGAGCCGGATGTTCCATTAGATACACGCACTTTTCCTGGTGTAGACCCGAGGGAATGAGACCAAAGCCTGAACGGGCTGTCCAAATTTGGATGAATCTAAGTGGGAAGGGTTTGCCCCATGTATTTGCAAGTTTCAGTGCTGCACACATCCTCAGTAATCCTCCAAAGTCGTCGTGTGGCAAACCTACTCCTATGCAGCCGAAATCGGAAGGCCACCACCTGTCGAATTGGTGCCATTTGGTTCATCCATTATTCTCTGATTCATGTGACCTTCAAACATGAATCCAACAAGACGTTCCCACCGACTTTAGTTACTTTTACTGCAACGCGACTAACTCTTTAGACTTGGAAAATATACCAGATACATTCTGCCCATACATGGCAATCGGCTGCCAGACCTGCGAAATCTCGATTTAGTATTGGTTCCAATGATGAACTTAGTAGACCCAGTGCAGACCATAGCATTCCTTGTTGTCCTTGACCATGCTGAGTCAAGTTTTTAACTGTTCAGAGAGTCGACCATACCATCTTTGACATGATACACGAGCCAAGTTTTGTTTGGAGATCTCAACACCGCTCCTAAGGAAACAACCACACAAACCAATGCAGGTTCCGTCGTTGAAGGAAGGTGACACGTGGTGAAAACGCTTCCCGATCTGATCAATGGATACCTTCTCTAGCTACCAAACCTCCACTGTACTTCGGGGTTCTGGTGGCGAAAAATCTGACCTTCGGTTGGACGAATGGCTATGTTGAAGATCCGCATCTTCGCGCGTATGCTAATTCGGGTTTCTTCACAAGAAAATGTCCAGTTGTACGCTGGATGCTGTCGCTGCACCGTTAGATTTCTCCTTCAGCTTCTCCATTGTGTAAAACGGCGGAACAAAATACTGGAAGTTGCCTATCTGCTCGATTATTTCATCTTCTGTTTTAATAGCTTCGCGCGTAGGAAAATGTCTGGTTTTTGAAGTGTTGATAACCAATCCGACGATTACTGCACAGTGAGTTAGATTATTCGGAAAAAACTGGAATTCTTCCGAGTCGTCATCCAACAGAACACCATTAATAGCATACTTCGAATAAGCTATCCGGGTTTGCGGATTTAACTGGACACACAGTGACCAAATTCCAGCTCATATTCTGGTGGAAAAGTTGAATGAAAACACCCCATAGAAATGTGCAGATTATGGAGCGGATGAAGCATCAGTGGTTGAATAATTCTCAACGAGGTACATGCAGGAGAAATACCGCGAAGGCATCCCTTTACGGACTACCCGTTGACTTCACAGAGATCTTTGATTAGGTGAAGCACTGCGAGTCATCTTTATGAAGGCGGGCCACTCGAACAAATGTTGACCTGGTTAAAGCTCGAGCTTGCGGAATTACGTCCGCCAGATGCGGTCTCCACGCGGGGACGAAACAACGCTACGTCGTGGCCCCATCCGCTTCAGCAACTATTAGATAGCAACATACACGATGGTGCTTTTCATTTCAGAGTAAGGCTTAGCTACAGACTGTCATCCGCTTGGCCACCTTAATTCAAATTTCCACTTTTATGCAGCATTGAGACCCGTACCATGGCTCTCCTAATTCTTCACCGATTTCATCGGCAACGTCTGGAGAATTAATGCACCTTCATTGAACGAACCGGATTCCGAACATTCGTATTCTTCGGAAAGTTAAAATGTTTGAAATCGAAGGCACTACCATCCATAAGCAATCATGTTGGTTAGGCTATTTGAGGCGCACCGTAGCGAATCCCCAGAGTCACTACACGGCATGTTCCGAAACGGACTGCAACACTGACCAACACCAACGCTACGGCGCAGGGACCGATTTCAGATGATTTCGTAATACACAAATTTGGATTTCGGGAGCTCAGCAAACCCTAAGTAAGGATGTGCAGCGATCACATACGAGAGGAAATCAGGAAGTTAATAAAGCCCGAAATTACTGTAAAGATTTGCGGTTTATCACACGTAATAACACCACTGAAAACACATAAAAATGAAGATACATAGTTGATACATAAGCATCTAGATTCATGATCTGCAAGCAATTTCCCGTGGTAGGATAAATAGATCTACGTGGACACAGTGTCTTGAAATATCACCACCTGCAACTTCATACAACTTGAGAGCTAGATGTCTCAATCAAGCACTGGCAGAACATCACCAGTTTGACCTATGAATGTGCCGCAGTCTAGTTTCAACCACTCGGATACTGTGAGCAGCCAACCTTGAGGCACTCTGTTAGCTTTATTCTTAACACACCCATGGGGCACCCCATGGGGGGGGTGAACCAAAGTACAGAGAACCTCGGGATGTTGACTTCAAAAGAACGGTCAGCATACAAGCCTCAGCGTGCTTGCAAGCTACACGATTTACTGCAGTAACAGTGGGCTCAGCTACAGAGCTTGGACCTTACAGTAGTGCCTCCGTGACCCATTGAGCTATACTGGGAGGTTTCCATGAGACACTCGGGGTCCCTCACACCAGATTGGTTAATGGTCAGAAGTGTGACCAACACAGCCTCCTGGCCCTCCAGATTGTGCAGGAATGTGTGGCGACTTGTTCTACAAAAATGGTAATGCACTTTCATTTTCCGCCAAACACCACTGCTTTGCAGTCAGGCTTTGGGACAACGGTTTAGTCGAGGACTCCATCCATCCAACTGCCTTAGTGTGGGCGACCTGGCAGTATCCCAGTACACACACAAACATGATACTTACAACTAACAATACTCCCATGCCACATCGGCCGTCGCGTGGTATCACTAGCCGGGTGGCCTTACTTAATTCATACAACAGGGCGGATATACGAAAACATGTTATTGCTGACACCTCCCTTCTTACGCTTTGCTACCCTACCCCAATCTAATCTGAATTCTCTCCGCAGGCCCCAGCACTAGGACAGGCCGCTTTGTTCGCCGGACATCACGGCCACCTACTACCTCCAATCCGGACTGTCGACCTTAAACAGAAAGGTGAACTGTAAATACGCAACCTTCGTCAGCCCCAAAATGTCCGAGTGTATATGCTCACTCAAATAACATTGTACTCCTCGTCCTGACTACCCTCCATCTGATTTTGATGTTCCTTGACTTCAGGGGTGCGTTCACATGTATCAATCGATCAATGCTCTTAACCACACCTGCTCAACGAGGTATGCCCCAGAAGTTTGTGAACATAATCCGGTCCCTTTATTCACATACTCCTGGCAGTGTGAGTGTATGATGAGTCCTCTGAAACGCTCCCTACATAGAGTGGTGTCTGACGTGGATGTCCACTCTATCCATTCCTGTTCAACTCCGTCACAGATGAGACAATGAGGCGAAAGCTGAAACCTCGGTGTTCAAATCGTTGCTGGTGAAAACTTTGTCCATCAGGAGTACACAGACGGCATTGTCCCCATCTCTGAAGACGAAGGCACAGCAAGAGCCCTGTTGAATAAACTGACCACCGTCATACCATCCTCTGGCATGCGCCTTACAAAGCGCAAAGTCATGCTTCAGAACGTGCAGTTTCTGAGCCTATCCCTTACACTTCTAAAAATCACTGGAGATTGTGAAGGATTTTACATACCACGGTAGCTATATTAACTCTGACGGAATTGTCTGGTGAAGTCAGTGCATGAATTACAAAGGCCCGAACCATGTTTGCCGACTTGCGTCACTTGTGGCGTCAAAATGGCATATCACTGGGTCTCGAGGGTCGTACGTACTAGGGCGGTGTCGTTGTACGGTTGCAAGACATGACCGTTGCGGGCAGATGATATGAGGCGTCTTCAGGTATTTGACCACCGATGCTCCAGCATTGCTGATGTCGGACAGTCAACAAATTCGTAACGAGGAAGTTAGTAAACCGGTATTTGGTTGTGCAGCAGATACTTCAATCGCAGAAAACATCCAGCGCCATCAACTGCGGTGTCTCGTCGAAACATCATATACGGAGACGAACGTTGTCTTCCGTGCCTCTTTCGGAATGGCATAAGCAGCGAGGAGAGCGTATGACTTGGAAGGAGGGTGTGAAGGAGATATCGGAGAATTTGGATATTGTTGGTGTGGTTCATCTTTCAGGGTCCACCTGACCCCTCCTGCGCTTTGCTGGAGGCATTGCAAGAAATGGCGGCTGATTGATGACAGTGGCTTTCGTGCTGTTAGTTTCTTATGTGTCTGATTAAGGACTTGGAGTTGTAGGCACCTCAGAATGATTGCGATAGTCCAGCATCAAGTCACCTCCCTCACCCACTCTTCTTTCTTTTTACTCTCAGGCTTTAAAAATAATTAGATAAGCTTTGTGGCTGTACGGCAGTGAAGCATCAGTGCCAGTACTGATGTTGCTACCTCTGTTGTTGTCTTTGTTGACTTCAGGCTTATTTTAGACCGAACAAAAGGCCGTCGATGCCCGGGGATTCTGGTGTTTTCTGACCCAGCTGTTCATTCTCGAAAAGTGACAATGAGGTCAAGTAAAACAATCATATAATACTGATTGGTTTTGACTCTCCTCAGCATCACTGATAACAATAAGGGTTTTTTATTGCCTCAACGTGGTCATCCCAATGTGCGTAATTTACTACACGTGACCGTATACGGCCTACGGAAGGTACCGAATACCTGCCAAAGAACTGCTGAAGCCGCACATTATGAACAAAAGTTGTCATTTCTTCGAGGCATCATTTATGGAGAAAACTTGAAAATGTGAGTTACCATTCTGAGACAGCGAGAAGAACAGGATGTATGCGAGGGTGAAGAAGCATGCAGTTCAGTTTAACGAAAGCGGATAATCGACGATGCACGTTTGGCAGAAAGTGGAGCAAAGAATCATGTATGCTCCGTTAGCCACCGAAGAGAAACGAATAGATACACAGAAATAGTGCATCGAAAAGATGCGGAGAACAAGAGACAGGCTGGAGGAGCAAAACGATCATTCGGTGGGTGTGTTTAGTTGTGCATGGATGCGAACATTGGCTAAATTACTACTACGCCTGACTCACTTCTCCCCGGAGAGTGGCGTGCAAAAAAGCTGAGAACACAGCCAGGCTTGTAGAGAGAACACCTTCGGGGTACAAAAAAAAATGTACAAGGAATCTAAGGAGCGTGGCAGACGGGTGTCGTTGCTGTCAAGCCATGCTGCAATTTCATGAGCGTTGAAAAGCGCTGGTGGAAATTCGTGGGCGGTAATCGACCAGACACGTACAGTGTCCACCGACAAGTGCATAGAGCGCGTAACAATGAAATTTACAAGTACAATCCGGAATTTCCATAAATGTATGGTGTACAACACGGTGACTCTGATAAGCTCTCCAGTGATGGAAAACCGCAAACGGGCCACACGGTTGGACAGTCGCCGCACGGGTGGGATTCCGGCGCTGATGAACAGGGTGAACATTCATCTATGTATGTACACTATAGATACTCCAGTCAAATGGGGAAAAAAACGGAGAAATACAATAGCAAAGAGATAGGGGCGGGGACACCGGCGTAGTGTGATAGTTGTATTGTTGGAAGATACGTGCATAGTCCGTGAAGGTGATCAATACATTTATTCGAAGATCTGATGAATTAGCAGGAGGAGGCTAAAACGGGTGAAGTTTGAGATACGGAAGGGGACGTTTGTAAGTGAGCAGAGAAAGTAACAACCTCAATGAAGTCAAAATGGCGTAAGCAAATGTGCGTGGAAATCATTGGGAAAGCGAAAACCGAAAACCCGAAACTGCGTAAGCGAAAAAAGTGCTATAGTGACATAGAGCAGGCCATGTTAGAATGTGTAATTGTACTACGTGGACGAGGAGAGGTAAACGAATGTTTTTGACATGGGAACTGTCCTGAGCAGGAGCTATGTGATTGAGAACTACAGCATTAAGTGACCAGACTCACAAGTGAAATAAAAATCGGCGTAGACCGGTCGATTGGATTATATTCGGTGCGATCCAGCGGACTGACCTCACCTCGCGAACAGGGAGAATATGTATATCATGACCGCACACAGAAGTACCATTATCGGAATGATCGCAAAAAGGGAGACCTACAGGCAGAGAAAGATAACAATAAAGACTTGTTAGCTACTGTTGGAAGACATCGTGACATTCAATAAGCATAACAAAAATGGTCCCCTACAGTTTGGTCCCTACATACTAACATGAAAAAGACAAAATTTTCGGCAGAAAAGCACACAGGTCGTGCGAATATGGGTCGAGCGTTCAAATGATTTGTATCCGGCTAAAAAATATATGCACCCTTTACGTTACTGATTGACGTTTAGTAGACACGTCGGAAACGAATGTATGCACCTAGTCGGTAAGTTGTTCTTCTTTAACAGAATATCGTTTGACGCCTGTCGTGCCTGCGGTTACAGAATGCGTGAACTAGAACAAGGCGCCGTTAGTGCTCTCAGACTGGACAATGTCTTTTTTTACTGCATGCAACTCCACATTGGTATCTATCGGATGCTCTCCTAAAACCAGGGATAACGTGACGAATTTATCTGTAGTAGATACAAATGAGCTATTACTTCATACTCCGGCTGGAAAATTCCTCAACCAAATAACCCAGAAGATTTCATTATCTCTACAATTACTTCTTTGCTACCAGCATAAGCACACATAAAAGGCCTGCGAAAGTCATTAGGCAATGACAACTGGGAATGTGACACGCTCAATAGTCTCGAGATCTCCCAATAACGAGGTGTATTTTGGAAGAGTTTTTCTCAATGCAATGATCACAAGGTGAGGCGTTCTCTGGTTAAGAAATGGGGAAAGTTGAAGACAAATTTGTAGTCAAACGAACTAATCAAACTCTCCCTTAGTAAAAAATTGACTACAGTGAAAGTGGAGTTTAGGGTTGGATTTAAATGCCACTACGTCCGAAACGTTCGGCGGAAATTAAGTGCGATCATTGGAAGGGCTTCAAAAAACTGGTTTATAGGCGGCTACTCACGATCAGTGTCTAGAATTCGTTGAATGGCTTCAAAAAGGTATCCAATGCTCAAAAACAGTCTTCAGAGAATGAGTCATTATTTAGTCCACTCACGAAATAAGAAAAACCGTATTCCCTGATAAAAAGAACCCCCTTGAAGAGGCCTAGATAAAAAATCCAGAAACGCACAGAGATGCACTCATTACGCCTTCCTTCCTTACGCCTTATTTCCTTGATTAGTCAATAAACGCCATCACACATATGAACGTCTATGTTAGTCTGTTTAGTGATGCCCCAACATTCCACTTGAAGCTTGAGAGGGTCAAATATACACGGGGGAAGAATGTGCATGATAAATCGTCTCGGAACAGTCCTGCGTCCTCCGACATCCGCAACCCATCGATGGAATGTCGGTGACGATTCTCTGCTCTATTCTTTGTCTTCAATAATGACATTTGTGGGAACTCTGGAGTAGCAAAACGAAACCAGTAAAAAATTGCTGGTGGTGTAAGGTGTTATGTAAACGTGTGCTGTGTGAACGGTTTTAACGCTGAAACTTGCCTACTCGTGCCCGCTTTGGTCCCAGCTAGCAAATTGGACAGGGTAGGTGAATTTACAAAAGTCTCAAAATAGCTCTAAACACAACAAACTCATTCAATGGAATCGAACAATATGAATAAAACAGAAAGAATGACTGTCTAAGAAGGATTACAGGCAGGTTGGAAATGCGGTAGCCTACAAGAGAGACCATCCCAGTGGTCGTTTAGTGGAAAGGAAAACGATCAAAATGCAATACCCACATGACGGCTGAACGGTTCTTGAGTCAGGGTAAATTTTTCCAAACCGTTTGAAGCAAGAAATTTCCACAACTGGAATAAAGCATGAAATGTTGCCCGGAACTAATATGTTCATTTCTTGGGAAATCTCACTAACCAACGCAGATACTGAGCGAATTTCTGTGACCTTCCAAATAGTTGAGCGTTCCCTATTATATTCTGTTTGGCGTACTACCTAATTGTCTTGCCCTCCGTAGTTGAACGAATTCTAAGGCGTGAGGATTGGTCGGTGCCAGGTATGGGCGCTCGAATTAATCAGTACAACTAAACACTGCATTGGAGAATTCTGGAACAAAACAACTGAATGGAAGCCACGCCATAACAGATAATGTTCGTGCTGCCTTCGTTTTTGGAACGGATGGCCTCTGTTGGGGAGAAGTAGCATCAAAAGTGCAAACTTTTTGAGCATTTTATGGGGGATTGGTTAAGCGCCCATGAATCCCGGATTAAATTGAAGGTCTGTTTAGGGAGAGAGGTTCTCCTACCAGAAAAAACAAGTTCTAGTGCCTTTGTAGGCGTTTACTAAACAATAGATCCATGTTCATCGGGCCCAACGTTGTGAAATGCTTAGTATATTTGTTTCTTCTGTTTCACTAACTCTTCTTAAACCATTTAACACAATCCTCTGGTGTTCGCACTTCCCTTTGGAAGCCCACACGCAAAAACTCGATCACACGGTTAACTTGGACTCAGTGTAACACGATTCCAACATTATTGCCTAACCACCGGTGTGATGTCACATGAATTAATGATGGTATACTATACGGGTAGATACCAAAGCCAGCAATATTCCTAAGATGAAAGTAGCATGAGTAACAGTCATGGAAGTCTACGGATAGCGTATTCGGGACGTTCAGTACGGACGTGGATGACTGAAAGGTAGCTAAGAATCGCTTTTGGTTAGTTTAGGTAAGGATGTCAACAGAGAACCGATATTGCCTAAATACCTTGAGGTACACTAATAGTTTACTGCTGAGGTTGCGCATACCCTAAATGAAAGTCTCATTGATTTTCCGAGTGGATAGCAAAACTACGCTCTGGGAACAAATTCTTCCCTGCAGTAGTCATCCCGAATACAGAGTGCAGCCCAGTTTAAGGGTCTTGGTTTAATGTTCTAAGCCAACCTGCAATTCGTATTCACCCGTCCGCAGCCAGCGAGCGTGTTGAAAGCCGATACGAACGGCTGACTGTCCCTAAATCTAGTTATTCTCGATACCATGTGACTTGAACTCATCTGGTGGAGCTGACAGTACGTGTGTAGACCATCTGAGCTGGATCACAACGTGAAGTTACCACATGTGTCTGCGGAGTCCGACCGGTTCAATCGATCGCCCCGCGCAGTCATCTGCAGCCATAAGCTGTTGAAAAGTGCATTGGATGACCAACTAAAACATGAGAAGGATCTACTTTAGTGTGCCGAAAAGACCATAATTCAGAAGCGAACGTTGTCTGGTATAACAGGTTTGTGATAAGCCATCAATGGAGGGTTTGACCGGATATCGGTTCGAATCACCGTGAGGACGTGCTATTAGGCTTTATGTACGTACCAGTGTTGAGTGGCCTATACGAGTTATTTAGAGAGCGGTGGAGGCGCAACTTCTCAACTTGTAAAGCATCCACAATGGAAATACACAGAAGATATATGCTGAGAACTGGTTCAGACCAACCTACCATACTTCCAGGGCCGGGTGAAGGCGAGACGGGCGGTTGAGCAGTAGAAGAAGTACCAGGGTGGGAGATCGGTGTAGATTGCGCATCGGTTTCCCGGTGGGCTGTCGAGGTAGAGTTTGTAATGTTGTTCACCGCGGGTGTTGCCATTGGGCCCAGCAAAGTGGTTCTCAGTGCAGATTGTAACTGTTCAATCCGCTGATTGCACGTATTAACCTAGGAGGAAAAAACAGTTATCCGATAGGAATTGAGTGGCGTCGCCTGATCTGCCTTAAGCCTGATATAAATCCGTAGACAGGGGAAAAGTACGGGTCGCACTGCTAGTAATTCTGTAGTTAGATGAATTAAACATAACTTGACTTTCTGTAATTCCTGAACCGGTTGAACGCTGGCCCACAATTATTCGGAATTTAACAAGCTGTAATAGGGTGAAACAATTATTTCGTATAGAAGCTAATCACGCCCGTAGAAACGTAAAGGAGCGGCAGTTAATGGATCAGGCAGCTGCTACACAAGCAACATCGCACAGTGTTGGCACCCGGCTTTGTTACACCACCTAACTGAGAGCTAGCCAAAACCCCTTGGACAAAGTAAGGTGCCCCGCTAAATTTCGGTGATCCAAGTCACTCAAGCATTAAAACAAACATAGCCCGATGTACAATACAGCGAACCCCACGAAGAACAAGAACGACTTATTCACCGGACATATGCATAAGAATCGAGATGCATTGTAAAGATTCGCAATGAGCAGTGTACCGACAAGTAAGCCACAGCAGAGTGGGGATACACCGCTGGTCACATTACTGAAGTCTTTAAAAGTGGCTGACCTGATCATTGAGAGCATCACGCTCTTGACGGAGCTCGTCAGCTTCACTTCGTGTTCTCCGGGCTTCAGCAATCAGACGTTGGTGATCCTCTCGGCTGGTAATCATGTCTGCCTCAATGCTGGCTATTCGTTTGCGCAGAGTATCGCATTCTTCTCGGACAGAAAGTAGCAAGTCAGACTTGGCCACATCTGGAAACAAGGATCGATGGGACAGCTTAAAAGTAACCTGATCCTAAAACATTTAAATTTCGTTCAAATACCTAATTACCCACCGAAGTGCTCGATGTAAACGTAATCAAGAGACAACAAGGATAACAACGAGGAACCTCGAGAAATAAAAATTATTGACAAGTTGAACAAGTTCCTTCCGCTTTTCCTTAGTTTGCACACTAAACGGTGGTCTGTGGGAATATAGTATTCACCAATATGTGCAAAGCCCTACGAACAGGGATTAAAATTTCCAATTTCGGAGTAATTTCATGACGAAGACCCCAAAGAACACGGGTCTTTTCATACCAAGCATTTTACACAATTCCAGAGCTCTTCAGTGGAATATCGCAGTCAGGAAAATCCTCATCGTTACATGAAGACTAAGTGGTGCGAATAGACCCTGTCTTCATTCGATTCCATCCATTAGCTCAAATTAGCATAACACATCTACTGCAAAGTAGACTTGAAATAAATACGAGGTTAAAGATATTTTCAGCAACCTTGAGAATAGTTTCCTTTATGAAAATGTTCATTAAAACTTATGTACAGTTTGACAGTGACGTGATTTAAGAAATGCATACCCATCAAAGTGGCCGCTGACTTTTACTCCTTTATGTTGATTTTTGGCTTGACTGAAGAACGAAGAATGAGGTGTCGACAAAATTAGTGTATTGACCTAACACAGTGATTGCTATCCTTCTTCGCGTACTAATCGGTTTCGTGACAACCTAAGATTCATGTTAATTCGTCAGTCCCATCAGTTCACTTTTCGACCGAGTTCACCATCATTTTAGATTCTGATCCAATTGATGGCAATTTGAACGTGGGACTTTGTTTATCTTCCATTCAGCTCATTTGAATCTCAAGAATGCGTCGCAACCACATTTGTTAGAATAATCTAAAGACGTGGTTAAGTTCACCGCCCATTCAAAAGTGTGACTTGGTTGGTGCTAATGTGCGTTTGGTCTGAACACTTAAAAAGACAGTGCACCCTTTGTTCGTTGTGGACATTACCTGAATGGCCAGATTAATATAAATACATTCGCTGGCTGAGTACAGCTGCTCTAGAATGCATAACCATACCATGGGCACCAAATCCAACCACTGACATTATGGTGCCAGACTTGGTTTGAACCTGTAGGGTCTACATGCTCAGGGCAGCATTTATTTCTGACTGAACAAGCGAATAAGAAAATATTTATTACCTCAGAAAATGCAGCGCACATATCGGAGGAAGAACAGATTAACAGTCTACTTCGGCATCCTATCAATAGGTTTCAAGAGGTGCCACATAATAGGACCTATGATTTCAGCTAAGCGACGAAAAACCGCTTCCTTCGGAACAATAGTGTGGGTTCTGACGTTATTCGAACAAACGGACGTGAATTTCGCCGACTAATGCCACAACAATACATTTGCACACGAATGAACTTGAAAAACAATTTGAATGAAGTTTGTTGAACCACGTCCATTTTCTACTACTTGTCAAGTGCTGCAAGACTGAAATTGATTACGGACTTAAACCGAATTAGACATTCTGCAGTAGTAATAATCGTCATATCTGTACCTAGGACTTGGCCTCGATATTTGTGGTTGAATCTTCGCCCGCTCGAACTCATATAGCTGTCTCAGCTGAGTTAGTTGTACTGTTTTGCTTCAACAGCTATTGATATCAAAGGCGGATGCAACTAAAAGAAAACGACTTGAATGGTTGAGTATAGTTGGACACCAAGACGGAAGTAATAAACTCCAATGAGACAAATCAGACCAGGCCACTGATCCTAGTATTTACTATGCACTTGAAAAAAAGACCGGGATAGCTTAGAAGTTAACGCTCACCGGGTGTTGTGGTCCCAGGTTAAAGACACTGTGGTAGACAGCTTTCTGATCCTTCAGTTTGATGACGACTTGTCGCATAATATACATATTGTTTCGACAACGACTGATGTCATTCGGTTGGGCGTTCAAGTTGAATTCAGTAAGAATTAGAGTGATCTTGGTAACTCGCCTGTTGCTGGAGAAAATCGGACCTGGCGACCCGATGAATAGATGAAGCACGTCAGCCAAAATAAAAAACTTCCCTAGTGCTGACGCCCTCAACCGTCCTTCATTCGTGTCCGTTAACTGCTCCTTCACTCTGCCTAGTGATCAATCTACTGTATAGCAGCTTCGGAATATTACCGGTGTATTGCTGTCCATCATAATGAGGACGATGACGTACCGATGCACTTGATAGTCTTACGAGAAGGACACATCACAGATTTCCACTCACAAGAGATTGCATGGGTTGCTATCATGTGTCCACGCCAACATTCTCGTTCACTCACCTCGAAGGGAGCCTTTTTACGCCCACCAAAGTTTGGAATATTATTTGCTATCTCCACCATTCAAAGAAAACAGTTGGGGCTTGTCGTGGAACTCTATAACGTAAGTCTCCGTCTCAAATCAGGTCAACGATTTACGCATGAAATTCCAACCACATCTCGAAGAGCTAGTTGGAAGTGTCTACCAAATAACAACACTAAGGGCTCACACATTACCTTCGCAATGCGTCAGAAGCACACATTTCTTCCTAGACTTTAGGAAACAAACTAACACAGCCCTATAACAGATACGACTCGCATTAATTTCCAGCTCAGTCATACACCCACCAGAACTAGGTGTTCAACATTCTTGTCTAAGTAGAGTTTAACTAGAGTTTAACTAAATGAGCAGTGAGATTTCCGGATTCGGTGCACGTCAGAATTTCGATGATTGGCTCAAGTAGTGCATGCAAGCAAGCGAAAGCGAGGTACAAGAGAATCTTCCGAGTTGGATATACTGAATTTCTGTCTCCGAGAGTCGTTTTTAGCCACACTTATCAGGTAAGGCATTTGTCGGTAGTTTTTCCAATAACATGATGTTAAACAGAAGGAACCAAAATGATTCTCAGGTTTCGAACCACTGGTGCGGTAGAATCAATAGGACAATAAATTTCACGCACCCAACTTGAGCCTTGGACTACCTTTTCAGGATCTGTTTAATCTTGCATTACGTCCGAACACCTGCAGCAGGCTCGATATGTCTGCATTCTGCAAACCAATTAATGAAAACGCAGCATTCATACTATCAGTTTTTACCACCAGTGACCGTAACCTGAAACTGGGAACAAAGATCTTTTCACGGCATCATAAACTCCGAGTAACCAGGAACTATGTTTACCATCGTGATTTCACCATAGCTTTCCCAAATCAGCATCGTCACAGCGTGATTTTTTCTAACAGCACTTGTCCCAGACATACAGAGGAAACCTCCTTCCCAGGTGTCATTCACGACTGCAGACGTCCTGTACTAAAATGATACAGAAAGTCCTTTACTCACAGAGGGAGAATAGTATGTTCAGTGTTCGGATGATCGTGTGGTCCAAGGAATCTGAAGACGCGGCATGAAAGATTTATGGACCGGTTCATAAAGAAACCTGTTGAGCCTGCTCACCGAAGGACTTTGGTCACCAGCCTTATATCGATAGTATTCGATATGGTAAACGCATACACTATGACGCTTTTATTCAGATTCTCCACATTTCCAATTAGTAACCAGGAGCACTTTACTGGTACGTGGAAACATACGTTGGTTTTTTAGACGTTCTTACAGCTAAAAACAGACTGCTTCTGAAGATAGCGTACCATAAAAATTAGAAAGCTTCCACAAAATAACAACTGTTAGGAGTTCACAATGAGTACGCACAATGGCAGTCCACTTAGAAAAACTCTACCTTGTTGCTTAAAGGTTTCTGCCATCTGTTTGTAAGTCTCCACTTCACTATGAGCGGTCCGAAGGTCCTCTGAAAATAAACGGGAAATTGGCAGTATGCTAGTACGTAAATTCAAAAGCGCAATTGTTCACAACTGAAGACACTGCCCGTTTTCCATTTACTTTTCTTTCTTTTCTCATCCTCACCGATTGGGTACCGGTGTGCAGCGGATTCCTTGACCCTAAAGGCACACTTCCGCGTGCTGTGGAGTAACATGAATTTCCATCACTTCCGTTGATAAAAAAACAATGTTTTCCTCAAGATAAAAGGATAAACGAAACCCTTGACTACTCGTGTCGGTGCAAGGGCAGGGACACTCACGTATTGCCAACAACGCAGGAGTAATCACTCCAAACCTGTACGAGCTCCTGCACAGCGCATTAATCCACCTCGATCAATCCAGGTTCCCAAACCCACTCGGAGTAGGCGGTGCAAGGCAGAATATCACAAAAAATCAACTATCCCTACCATTAGACGTCACCAAGGGTTTCTCCGAAGAAGTCCCCATTAAACTGCCATATACACAACTGCATCTTACAAACCGATCATAAATAGGATCCACTACACACCCGCGAAAAAGGCGTTGGTAAGTATTTGAAGGTTGGTTGCATATAGTAACGGGAATTATTACTATCTCTCGTCGCAGACGTTAGCTTACCCTTTTTTCACTGAGGGTCTGTCGTAACAGACCTTGGAGTATACCCAGACTGGTCCACCACACTTCTGACCTTGGATGGCGGGCTTTGAGTCATCCAATTTAATGTCGTTCAGCTCGAAAGTACAGCCTTCAGGTTATCCTTCATCATCATTAGTTGCCAGGAAAATGCACAGCCATAGACTTACTTCCCAAATATACCCTAATTTTGTATATCGAATCCATTTCCTGCACGTGACTAATCGAATTGTGTTTATTTGTCTGCCACACCATGGTCGCTAGTCTTCCCACACCAACCCTGCCCCCTAAACCAAATGTTTCAACAGCGTGTAAGTGCATTTAGCTGTGCAGTGCAAACAAATGGGATTATTGGATTTTGCGCAACCATATCCTTGCCACAAAATACCGTCATCCGGACATCGGATGGAATCGTACACTATCTGATATCGTCAAAATCTATACATTAAAAAGCAAGAATATCCAACCTAGCGGATGATCCGTTCGCGCAATTACTCGGCAAAAAATTTGAAGCACCTTCGTTAGAGTGGGACAGTATCAATTTGCATGTGAATTTCCTGGCGGACAGAGGTGTGTGGATGTGTTGGTTAATGATAAATAAATGGTCATGATAAATACCGCAATAAACTTACTAAAGCCTTTGGAAGTCATTTTAGATATTATACTATATCACATGAAACTCCCAAATCTGTAAAAGCACGTCTGCTATGGCATACAGTAGGTCTCCAAAAGAGATAAATCGTAGGACTTGGTCAGTGTGGTCCCTTCTGACAGAAAGCACTCGTTTGGGGAGAACGATCAAATCCCTAGTTTCAAATGAACACTGAATGACCCTAAGTGTAATATTTAATTTCCTCAGAAGTCTATTATCTTGGTTCACAATTCATATTGTTCTCCTATTATTGGACCCCACCTGAAATACAATGTAGCAATAAACCTGAGGTGCCACTGTAGTCCCAAATGTCCGATTTTTCAGTCTCTAACTGGAACAGATACTGTGTATTTTCCAGTGGTCTTCCATTCAGCGTGCCGTTATTTATCACCTTCCTTTGAGCCGTTATTCAACAACAGGAGGATCACCTTTCGCCTCCTGAACATGTATGCCGACGAAATGCATAGCTTAGGTTCCATACTTGATGAAACTCGTTTGAATCACCTACACCTGGGTGGTTTTACGCTTAGAGTGTCACATTACTCGATATGCATTTATCTTTAGCAGCTACTTCACCTACCCCCATGCTAGTTTAGAAAAGAGCTTGCATTAAACCTTTATGGAACAGAGTAAACTATCGTGACATCACGAAGGTTGGAATGGGTGTTGGGGGGGAGGCAGAATCATCCACCCGATGTTTTCCACTACGATTCAAGTGAACGGACAAGATCTGCAAATGAACCTTCTGGGAATAGCATGTGAGAAGTTCAGTGGCTTTATTATATTTCAAAGATACCATAACCCTAACACTGACAATAGTTAACGGCATAACAGTGATATAGCAGAGTCCTGAGCTGTCTTTTTGCCTGGGCCTAGCGATTACCATTTCGCCTGAGGGACAATGACATCTTATTCACAGGGATATGTTCGCCCAATGACCCGGGTTCACGGAGACGCAACGAAGTGGTGTTTTCAAGGAGAGTTTCCTCACTTGGGAGAAACAAATTGGGAAGACCACTGTATTTCCCTGTATTTTCCGTTTTCAAGATATATTAGAACGTTTTGGAGTGCGTGCTTTTGCCTGAGGTGAAGCTTATTAAGGCACCAGACCAGCAAAACTGGAGTTGCTCAATGCAATGAAATACAAACAAATTGTCGGAACGAGTGCATATTGAATTTTTGGACAATGGTAGAGTCAACCGCGCAACAAAGTGGAAACAACAGATAACCCTGAGAGTCGAAACGGTCAACTTAGGACAGCATCGAAAAAACAATCTCGGCTTGTCTAACACATGCACCCGTGGTTAATTATATGCACCTTGCCGTGCTTCGAAACGGATTCCCGCACATAGCGCAAGCCGACATACTTCCAGGAAGATAGCCGCAAACAATGCATGGCAGGCAATGAGATTAAGGGTGGCAACGTAGGCGCTATGAGGTCTACTTACAGAACACGAAAGATGAAGATTGGAACAAAGTAGCCAAGTTTTGGTCGACCCACTTAAACTGACCAAAAAGACTTACTGATACGCTCATTCGGAATCAGCGACATACCTAATGAAGATAACCATGCACATAAGCCAATCCTGTGCTGGTCATAAAATACGGTATACTGGGTGCCTCGTAAGCTCGTTAGGGTCATTGACCTTAACCATCAGCTGCACGACCTTCATTGCTGGTTATCATTCCCTCACCGAATACATGATATGCACTTCGTCCACCCGCCTCGAGTTATGTTGCTTGATAAAACATTTGGCGTGCTACTAAGAAATTCCTCACTCTTGTTCACTTTTGTCCTGAAGAGATGAACGCACGTAATCGTTGGGATTATATACTATAACATTGAGGAAACAACAACGGCTACAGTGATGATTAGTCAATAACGAAGCACATCTAACTAGCGAGGAAAACGCACCGCGGAGTTTGAGTACTTCCGATTCATCAACTGACGACTGGGACTCTACCTTCGTTTGCAGACCGTCGGGTACGAGTCTCACCAAACCAGTTGAATGGACGGCTGATTCCTCAGCTTTACTGAGGTTGTTACCGGTCTCGTCGGGAGCAGTACCTATTGGTGAGTATTTATTTCAAGGATTATACGACGCGATAAGTAACGAAAATAAACGCATACAAAAAAGGAACAGGCCTTGCACAGTTCACAGGAAATCTATTTGAATTAGGAATTTAGCAACACCGCCCAGTGTAGACGGAAACTAAAAACCTCGGAAAGAATGAACCTCAGAAGGCACTGCGTGAGAATGAGTAGAGGTTAGCAACTTGAGAGGCCAAATTCATTTCACGATTAGTCGGTACAAAACACTCGCAAAGACTATCGCAAGGCTTATTTATCATACTCAATCATCCTCGCAGGTATATACGCACAACAATACCCCATTTATACTGGATGCATATTAAACCATGCAGCACATTTCAAGCCATCACCAGCAGAATCTATTAGAAGAAGCGTTCCGGTACAACCTCAACATTTATTGACTGGTCTACACTTTTTGTGACCCGAAGCAGTTAGGCCGAGCAACCAACTGGACAGATATGTCAATCACATGCCAACTCTTTCAGGGAGAATAAGCCCAAGACACCTGGGTCGCCAAAGAACTGACAGTCCAGTAAAATCGCCGAATAAGAGACATCCACGGGGAGTGACCGAAATGCCTATAGTTGTATGTTGTCATGATTTGCCGTTGCTGGATGGTCTTTCCCCCCTTACGTCTCTATTCAAACAAACCAACAAGTATTCCTTTAGTTTACTAAATGAGAGAAATAACACTTTTGAGGACCCCAGTTACATAAATTGTGCACTGCATTTTCCTGTGTCACATATCCTCGTATTCGCTGCGCAAGGTTTGCCATTTCACTGGAGACGTCCATTCAGGCGAATTGAGTGATATGTTACCCACAACGGTCCCAGAGGTCTTTATTTTCCGGCATACAATTCCCAGTCAAAACAACGGTGACTACATAGTTAACAGCTAACCTGGATCAAAAATTCACATCTGTTGTCACAAAAAAGCTTGGAGAGTGTGGTGTCTCAGAATTGCAATCTACTGCTCTCATCCTGTGACGTAATGAGCTTGCTAAATTCATTTAACAGCGTCTACCTGGTTTCCGTTAGTGGTCATCAAGTGATTAGGACCGGGGTCATTGGTGCAGCAAAATAAAATGATCAAAACAGCATAACTGAGAATTTCACGTGAACTACGTCCAATACAAGTGGCCCGGAAATAATGTCGCCAGGCGCCCACCAAGGAATAACATGTTATGATCCAACTGACAGTCACACACTAAGATAAAGCCTGTTAACCGGACTTTTACTTTCAAACGTTCACTGCGTATCACGACACATTCACAATTTACATCGCGCATTTGGGCTGATATCAATCCAACTCAAACACGGTCAAGTGGCGAGTGTTACGTTTTAAGGGCAGGACGCATTACCATCATCATTAACAGCAGCACACCAGGAATAACTACTGGTTCTCAACACCAGAACACAACTGTGGAAAGAATGCTGTAAAGAAGTGTGACAAGAACGAAGGAAAAGTGGAGACAGCGGGAAAATGCACTGACTATGGAGAAAACTATCAGGAGCTGGATGCCTAAACTATCGGCAAGCACAGGAATGGACACATTTGAGCATTGTGTTAGGTAAGACGCCATCACTGGATGACCTAGCATGCGCTGCAAATCAGCTCACAAAGACAGACAGGCTCCCACTGGTCAGCTCGACGAGGAACTAAGAGCACGCTCGGCACCGGGACCGGTTTCCATGTGAATCCCACCAGGCAGATACGAAAATCCCGTAGCGTTTACTTGGGCTGTAACAGCTCCCATTGCTGTGTCACTCACAAACCTTCAACCGACAATGGCTTGGAACAGAAGACGGCAGTACATGGTGCGTAGCAAACGTCCTGGTCTAGAGCTGGGTACCCTTTAGTTTGGACGCCGTCGACGTGAATCAGAACACATCAAAGGTAAAGTGACCCTTGACATAACACTGCCCATTGGGCTCAAGAAAACCCTCAGAGTCAATACCGGTTTCGCTTTCCTGAAGGCTTAACGGTTAGACCTAGTTCCCGAACATCTAGCAAACTTGTTTCGTAAATGAAAAAAAAATTGAACTGAATATCAATATGGACAAGAGTTTCACTTGCGACTCCTATTAACGCTATGTTAATCAACAGACAGGTGTACTTCTCCAACTACGTACAACTCAGCATTCAAGAACGAAAGATGAAAACGAATTCGGCTCCAGAACGGACGAGACGAGCAGGATGACTGTTCAGAAGATTTCAAACAATCACATGAGTAGCGTCTTATGAGGGAAAATACTTCCATAGTCTACATATTGTTCCAAATGAAACAGGGCCGGCCATCATGTGGGCCATAAGGTCGGAGGTTGGTGTAAACACGGGACGCAGTTGAGATTTGATCGAATCCCCCAATAGTCTGATCCTAAATTACAAATGAGTGTTTGCCTCCACATAACATGACCCTGTTTTCCGAAATATAATAGTTGATAAAGTTCTGTTTCTCAGCTCGCCCTGGTCCCGGTTACATTGTGGCCGTGTTGCCGTCTATCATTCCGACAACACTCTCTGATAGGGACAGAATGACCAGTGCCGTAACAGAATAACTTTTCGGAAGGGAAAAATTCAGTTCTGCACCAGCCTGTCGAAGCTAGAAGTTTTAACGACAATCCCTTGAGGACTCTAGATAGCAGGTTTATTAAAAAAAGCTAGAACTGTAATGCGTCAACCAAATCTACCTGAACTGTTGAATATGTCAGTCTGACGCCTTTGTTCGGCACAGTACGATGAAAGGCTAGCTTCAGCTCGAGCGTGACAAGCAGCTACACGAGCCGTAATATTCCTCGCTCGATTGAGCGTGTTCGAAAATCCATGATCATTGATCTCCTGAACATCTTCATCAATGAGGGGGTAAACTTCGTCCGATTGATTCGGCAAGCGGGAGTCACTGTTTTCTGCTGGGGGCCGGGAAGATTTTATTGGATCAGCCGTAGCCTGTTTCAGTTCTCGAGATAAGGTGGACTTGAGCTGAGCTAGAGAAGCCAATTCATCTGCACAAGAAAAGGAGAAGATGAATGAACATACAGCCAGGATAACATAACAAAGGACTATGTTCTGGATTAAGTTTATGCACAATCTTAAGCTTACGTACAATCTAGCAATTTCACAATTGTCGCCAAAATAGCCGTTCTGTTAACTTGAACTATAACAAACTCTGAAGCATGACATCAGGTAACCTCGCCAGTTTGTGTCCCGGGCGATGTTCTCTGGCGATTTAGGTAGACACACCAACTTGAGTCTAAAAGGTGGTAACGGAGGGTTGAAAATAACTTCGCAAAAACGACACTTTCAAAAATGTCTCATAGCGGATGCCACATAATTCACAGGATAACGCCTGGTTGGTACCCAAGGTTACAGCGAAGCTCCGTCTACACTTCTCTCTTCCGGACAGCCGATTCTCCTTGGTAGGTATAACCAACTCCATCTATTGCGCAGAGGAGTCAGGTGGCGTTGGAGTCATTGTTCATGACAAAATCCAGATTTCCATCCATCTCCCATACACCGTGAAACTACTGAGAGTATTAAGGCTGATCAGACTTGAGAATCTTCACACAGAAGATACCGATCTAAGAGTAGCAACACTTGGAAACGACGCAAAGTGAAAACCAGGTGCAACTTCGGTATGAATGCATTGAGACTCTGTTGAAATAAACCTTTAGAGATAAGTAAAACCAAACCCTCCGAAGAGAGCCTACCAAGCCGAAGTAAGACGTATGCTGACTATTCTGGGATGGCTTGTGTTCGGAGGGGTGGAGCCAAGGATCTTGGTTGATAAGAAGTGCACGTAGTGGGTGTGCCGAAAGAGAGGATCTCTTGGAACCCTGTAGAGCCCCTCGCAAAAAGCATGGAAGCAATAGCTTTCTGAGTTTGAGTCGGATTTGTTCCATTCCATATCATTACAATATCATAGCATTATCATATTACCATCCTACATTAGGGAATTCCATCGACAATGGTAGAAAAGAGGACATTCAACTCTGTTCACCTCACGGGTAATGGTTCTGGGATTTATCCGATCAGCGCCCACTGGGCGTAGATACATGTTGAGGGGAAAAACGGTTCGGTCAGACACAGAAGAGAGACTATGCGAAATGTGGATAAAAATGTCCGGTACCCCCAGGGTCTGTTATTTACAAACGCCACTTCATTTTAGTCGACACAATACACCTACAGATAATTGCCGTAACCGGACGGTAAAGTGAATGAGACAGCAACGCAAAAAACGCGTCCGTTGACGATTACAGAAAGCCCAAAAACCAGGATACTTGTAAAGATAACGCGAGAGTCTGAGCGAGAATCGGTGCAAGTAGCTACTGCCTGTTTGCTCCACCACGATATCAGACAAATCAATACGGCCGATGAGGGCTGTTAGATGCCGTACGTGTGTATTCACATAAGGCATGTGCGAATGAATGTGCACGAATGGATGTGTGAATGCACACCGATAAGTATGCGCCAATTCACGTGAAATACAGCAAGGAATGGGGTGACGCTCCATGACACAACAGCATCAGATGTCTTTTTACGCGATTGAATAGGTGAACGCTGTGGGCCCTCATCTTCAACTTACCTTGTAAGGATTTGATTAGCTGCATCGATTGATGAAACTGCCGCACGCTGTCCATAAGGTGCATAGAAATACCATCGCTGGTAGAATCAAGCATTTGCTCAAAATTGGCTTCGGAAGTCGCAAGACGTTCTGAATGCGGTAAAGATGTAAACGTGTGAGAAAAACCGTAGAATAATGGGTTGATATTATTGGGAACCATGAAAGAAACCAGTTTTAAATAAGCAAATCTTTACTAACTGTGGCGGGCTAAGTGACTAATTCCAAGGCTAAAAACAAGCTGACTGACGTCCAGCCATGAAAGACAGGTCTAATTTTCTACTACAGGTTCACGATTCCAACATTGCTGTTTACAAAACCATTCAGCTGTAATACCCTTTCGGTGCCTAGCTGCCATGCCACCTGAAAGAAGCATGAAGGCTAGGATACTGCCAGGTTGCCCAAGCCTAGACAGGGGAAGTCGAGACACAGGTCGGGTTCGAACCACGGACCTTCCGGCCAGTAAATTCGCGCTCTAACCACCCCTGAGCCATCTCGCCCCCAGACATATAAGCCACCACCCACCTGAGAACTGCCCACACGAGTGAGCAGTATGAAGCTATCGTACCAAAAGCAAGTTTTTGCAACTGCACCGAAGTGTCATCCGGCAAAATCGTTAAAACCGTTTGAGGTCTTCAGTCAATTGGAAAAAGTTTGGAACCCAGTGAAAACTCATCGTTTCAGAAGGGTTTGCTAAACAATCGGTGGTTTTATAGCTGGGCTACGTTTCGCTTTTGACACAAACGCTTCATCAGGCTAAGTGAGTATGTTACCGATCTGGCCAAGTTTTAAGGCAGACGGGGAACCAACCAGCATGATCTCTTCCAATCGGCGCACTAGATCAGTGTTCAATGTCAGTTAAAAGATCTTGTCGGCTCGTATGTTTGCCTAAATCTTATGGTTGATGGGTTGGGGGAATTTTAAGTAATGTTTGATCGGATTTGGGTCCCTGAGCTTTCGGTTCGAAGCGCTTCAGTCACCTTGGGTGCCACTGTTAAATTTTGTTGCTGTGTACTACAGCAATCTAATTAGGGGGTGGAGGCGGTGAGACTAGGCGGAAATTTTCTGATAGGCTTGGTTTATGCACTTCAGATCTAGTCTATTCACACTGGGATGCTTGGCGATTTCCAACCCCATCCCCGGCCATCAGCCTCTGTGATGTGGGCCGTAGTCCCGGCCTCAAAACCTTAACATTTTCTAAATCTATCTTGTGTCCCGTGTCCAGTGCATGTACTACCATTGCTGTCTTTCAGTAACGTTCGACATTCATCTCCGTTTCCCAGTGGTCTGTTTATTTTTCTCCTGTGCTCACCGACTTTGATGTGAAGTTCTCTGGCCGTCTATCCTATACAGATCTTGGTGCAGTCGTTATATTTAATCTTGTGAACACAGTCCCCCCCCACCTGAGAGGGGTGATTCTTAATTGCAGTGATGCAGTGCGCCGTCATTCCCTTCTGGATTGCTACTCTTGTTAGCCGTGTCTAGAATTCTTCCAATGATTTCGGATGTCTTTGGTTTATAAGGAAGAACGGCAGTCCAAATCTACTCCCTGTTGGGTTTCGCCACAAGGACCAATACCCTTGTTGTCTAGACGTAACACGCTACTCATAAGGTTGCCGAAAACCCTCCTATCATCAAAAACAATTCAGCTGGATTCAGCTGTCTCCTGTCAAAACCAAATTCGTGCGCAAATGAAAGTATCTGTCAGCACCAAGAACCCTCCTAATCGACATCTTTTAACCGACATTGAACACTGATCACATGTGCCAATAGGAAGAGATCATGTTGATTGACCTTTCGTCTGCCTTAAAACTACTCACTTGGCGTGGCGAGGCTTGTGTCAAAAGCGAAACGTTGATCAGCCATAAAGCCACCGATTGTTTTCCGAACCCTTCTGAAAAGATGTCTGAGGTTTTATAAGTATGCTTCTCTTCGTTTGACTCCAGTCAATAGCTCAGGTGCAATGTCTCTAAAATAGAAACTCCGAGACCGCCGAGTACCCCTCTTCCTTTCGTTGAGGTTTGAAAACTGCCCCCAGAATTTCTCTCGTAACACATTCATTACGAGCAAGAAAAAAGTTAACCTACGGTGATTTTCTGCTTGAAATTCAGAGAGTATCGGAAACGAAGTTTCCAGATAACAGTTGTGTTTCAAATGAAGACAGCTGACAAGATATGCTTTTATGCTGTTGTACCGCACCACCACCCGAACCTATGGAAGTCCTATTCAACAACACTGCCGGAAGTGACGTTCTGTGACCACCTTTAAACAGTCCAAACTGACTAGGGGCTAGCAGCAGTCAGTCGCATGTGTGCCCTGAGCGCATCCTATGAGTAGCGTGGGCCATCGGGCAACCTTGTGCATTGTGGGTTTCAGTTATCTCCATATGATTGGATAATTTTAAGCCATAGGTTGGACATGCTGTTGGACTTGGGACTGCCCATCTCTTGTTCACCCTCCAATCTTATACGCTTGAATTCACAACAGGTACATGCGTTTGAGCAAGAATCACGGGCGACATTACTTACTTGTCCGGGGTTTATCGGCATACTTCGATGAGACAAAAAAACCGGCACGGAAGTCAGTTACACAGTCAGCTGAAACATCGAATCCCGACCCAATATACACCACCGCAGATTCTGTTTACAAAGCTGCATTCGATGAACGAGGATATAAAAAAATCCAACCCGTATGGAAGTGAAACACACTTCCTATTATGGCCGTTGGTTTGTTCGCTAAGCTGGGCATTAACGCATCTCACAATGCCAACACACTACAGGCAGCTCAGAAGAGAGAATAATTCACAGGAGCGGCAAACTTTCCACCTGAGGACTCGTCACTAGTCAACACGTAACCACGTGGTGTGGGTTTCATGATTGAAAGATCATTCGTCCCAGATCTTGTTTAAGTACCAATTAATCACAGTGCTGGTCAGCGGCTCGTGGTCGAACGGTTTAGTCTTCCACTAATAACCGGGATGCCGTGGGTTCGTAAAATGCGCACTGCTGGCGATTCCCAGTAAGGATGAAAGAGCTGTAGTGCTTCTCGGCTTTTAAGCATGGATCGGCTTTACTTACAGGACGAAATAGATACTGGAAATTCCCCAATCCCATCACGTTACCAGCATCTCAGATTGTCCGAGCGTGTTGATAGCATCCAAACCAGCATTGACGAAAAACTAGTCACCCAATCCGATGATGAACAGAGCCAGGCTATCAGACTGGCTTTTGTTCGGTATTACCTCCCGTCAATCGTGAAGGGTTCACTTTAAGTTCACAACTTATGGAGACGAGACTGTTACCTGTGAAATCCGTGAAGCCACACCGAATGCAAACGAAAAAACCCCGATCACTAGAAAAAGTATAGTGCAGGCCCATAACCAAGGGACTGCAGAGATTTCGGAAAATTAAGTAAGTCGCTTACATTTCCACAGAGATCTACATCAAAGAAGTATGAGGTCCGTCTTAAGGATGAAGGTATAGACCGATTCGGCTCATGGCTCACGGGACCTGAAAAATCCAAAGACAGAGCTCGAAACCGAACAAATGATTGAAAACAGCGATGCCGGCAACGTACCTTGTAATTCGCAGTAACGATCCAACTCCGTGAGATCAGAAAGAGCAATTTCGTCTCGCACCAAATCCGCACGCTGATTCAGGGAGGACTGTAGCTGATCCGTGACATCGACTTTATCTGGAATTAGGTATCAGACACGTCTCGGTAGGTAGTATCATCAGTTAGTCCGATAGATGTGCGTTAGTGCAACGAGCGCGTGGTACGGCGCCGATGAAACCATGAAAGACAGTAGGGATTCCCGCTACTCACTTCGCATGCGAATTTGCATGGAAATCAAACTGAAGAAGTGCTATACATGATTGAAACACAACAGGAAAACCTGACTCCATCGTGAAGACTGGACATGTACGCACGCAGCAGCGCAACAGAAATGAAATGAAATCCGTCTTGTCAACTGGTGGTCATCTCCAGTTAGGTGAACGATGATCTCAGTTACAGGAAGGCCCTCTACTGATGAAACCCTAATTGGCTTGAGTCCATCGGATAGGTGAATCGAGAGTTACACCAGTCCAGACACAGAAATGTATCATATCTAAATTCAGTGTTGATAAAGACTGGGGCATTAACCCCACATTCTCTCTGTTGGCCTCAAAACACTGGAGTTTGATGCGCTTCTGGCGGCAATAGACTTGCTATTCTGAGTTGCGTACGTGCCGCTTTGTTTGGCAGTCTACAGAAAAGAACCGACGGCCGTTTAAAATAAGATTGATGAATTTGAAGTGAAGGCTACCTGGTGCTTGTCCTTCAGGCAGAATGGCACTAAACGCTTTGAATCATGGAGTGCTTACTGAATTCAAAATCAGTCACTGAAATAAACGAGGGCGTTCAGAAACTAGTTGAAATGTCCAACAAGTTTTCAACTTAATACAGAGTGTAAAGCAGGTAATAATTCCGGAGAATATCATCCATTGCGGCGGTAGTCTTCTGGTAGCCTTTGGTTTGGCGAGGACTCTCAAGGGAAGGGAATGCTAGCCGGATACTGCTGAAGGGTGAAGATGTGTACAGGTTGCACTGTCTTGTGACTGGAGTTATGCAATATCGGGCCTGCCTTTGGCGTTGCAAAGACAGTGTCCAAGGACAATATTTAATGGGTGTTCTCTGTAATCCCGTTCGACTAATTCAGACAGTTTTCATGCTTAACACGTGACAGGACGTTCACGGCCATCAAGGAGAGAGAGAGCGAGAAACCCTTAAACAAGGAACTAGCCTGACGGTTGATCAAGCAGAAGAAATTGTTGGAGTACCCGAATGCCATGAAGACGGGCTGTCTGAAACGGATTTTCGAACGCATTCCGTATTTGTTCACATGTACGTATGTACGCGGACATACATGCAGGACTCAGCTGTACAACTCTGACTAGATGTTCTAATGTCTGCTTCAAGCTCTCTCAAGATTTTAGCATGGAGTACATCGATCAAGTAGTTTTCAGCTCGATCGGTCAAAATACGGAGTCATACAGTCAAGCTCTCTAGTACAAAAAACTACAAGCCGTTGACTGAATTTACGAGTGTCGTAATACGACAGCTCTGTATGGGGACTGATTCAAATAATCACGCCAACAAATTATCTAAGCTAAACTTGTAATGTGAATGATGACGACCGGGAATTCCACCTCCAAATTGTGATACCACAAAGTCTTCTGTCACTGCACCACAAAAACTAATTGACAAGCCGGGAAACAAGCAGTCATTTGCACCTAAACAGATTAGAACACACCAGATAAATCCAACCGAGAAAGGATATACAGTCGGACCTCCTGACAAAGAAACTCCAAGAGCGAATAACGCCCCATGGCGAGCAAATTTTTTAACTCTAAAACTCTTTAATAGGGAAACAAACAAGGGCAGTAGACATCCCAGGCAAACGGATCATGTGGAAGTGGACAGCCGGCTACGAAAGATATCTATTTAAATGACATTATCTGACATCACTTGCAGGCACGAATCACAAATCTAACACTTAAGTCATTCGTCAGCCTTAACAGCAATTCGTCGACCGAGGCTTTGTCAGCAAAATAGGCATTGTTGTTTGAACAGAACAAACAGCTCAGCATGAAATCGCACTACGTCACTGCTTCCGTTACTAACTGGTCCAGTAAGTTGAGGTGGGTTAAGTTGATAAAATGATTGCGAGGTGGTGACGCTGTTTGGAAATCTTTAAATCGCCTAGTTAGCCAGGGAAGGTGGGGTTGAATGACCGCGTCTGCTGTGGCAAAACTAACGGTAGACTGTAGTGTTATGCAGTGTCATGAACAGTAAAAAAGGAATGTCAATGACGGGCGACCTCCTGAGACGGAAACTGGAACGATTTGCTGATGAGAACACGGGCAAGCTCGGCGTACAGTGAGAAACCGATAAGAAGGCACGGACAACGAAGGTTTTATTCGGGACGGTTTTGTCTATTCAACAACAAAATGACCCCGTAAAAGAGAAGCCTAATGGTCCTGGAAAAGTGTACTGCATATCCGCCTACTCAGCTAATTAGCTTTGAGCTGGTATTAATATCTCCAACCGCACCTTCCTACTTGCGGCTATCCGATACACAAGTCATCCCGAAGTGTATTTCATCCCGGCTTCCTTGAACCGAATAGCTTCCATAGCTACTGATATAAAAAAGCTAACACAATTAAGAGCCAATTTTGAAAGGTCTAACGTTTAGGGAGTACGTGGCCATCGGCAGGTTTTCAGCCTAATAATACACGTCCTGCTAGATAACCACTTCAAATCTGTAGAACTCTTAAACGAGGGCAAAAATGACCCGGGAAATACCGACAGGGAAGTACTGTTCATTACACTGCAGCGTATCTCATCTCTACGGTTCGAAAATGTACACCGCAGTTATAGTGGAATTAGCTTTAAGAGGTGGGAAATGCCCGAGAAAAAAATTAAATGTAATAAGAAGCGAAGCAACGACGAAACGGACCGTTGTGAAAACTTTTACCAAGAAATATATCTGGTGTCTTTGTGTTTCTTTAAACGGTTAACATTAGAGTGCTTCACACGGGTAGTGAATCTTTTCCCGAAAAGAACTACTCTTAATCTTCCCACCTTATCCGTTCCTCCGGGGAACTACTACATATCGGCAAACGCCATGCGTGCTCAATTCCTTTGCCATGAACTGAGCCTGCCGCAGCTTGTGATTTCACCAACTTTTTATTTTCGAAGAATTGCAGCAAATCCTACACGAGAGATGAATCTATCTCAAATGTGGCTGCCCGAGTATAGAAAAACAAGCACTTGCTGAATACACAACAACCTGCAACGTCGTTGCCAATCGAAATCTCATAACAGTTGCAATTTGTACGCTTTTCGTCTACCATCTAGTTGCCTTCTATGAAGACCACGACAAGACAGCAACTTATAACAGCATTCTCCCGGTCCTTTCAGATTTTTCCGTCAGGTTGAAATGACAAATTAAAGCACCATGTGGAAACCGGTGAACTGCACACAAAGCAGGACGACCCGAACGCGCATGTTCTGAATGAACAAACCTAGCGGCCAATCCTTCTCACGTTTCATTCCGTCGGGTGCATTGAGCACGTCCATGGACATCTAATTCAAAATAACCACAATCCCACTACATATTAGTCGGAGTATTTCGTAGTTAGCGAGAGATTCCGCGGCGTTATGAAATGATAGACTGTGTGGATCAACAATTGGTATACTAGGTGCATACAAGCACCCATCACCACAGAGCACACACCTAGGCAAACAGATACAAAAGTTCATTTGTCCACCGAAGTCCCTTCCCAAACACTTCCAACCACACAAGCAAACGTTGCTGGGTAATTTATTGTCAGTTATCTGACTGGTGGGCTTTATGCACCTTGCTAAATTCACGAGATGCTTTCCACCTGGGAGCTTTCAACGTCCGTACTCTGTCAAATTGGCAAACAGACAATACCCACCGAGATATTATACTCCCTTAAAATCGATTTATGCTGTGTCTATGAAACACGCATACATTACCCAAGCATGGTTATGCATCTCAGAACGCCAGCGACGTACTAAGCTCTTTCACATTTCTTTCTCCATGTGCCCAGTGATCCAGAAGCGATGAGCCATGGAATGTACCGCCCGGTAGTTAGATTCACCCACAAAACTACACGCGCCTCACTGGATTGGATTCTAGAGAGCGTTGGTCACTGCGACGCTCGACTACCAGTCCAATCGATCTTAATGTCTCTCGATATGAAAACGGTGATTGTTTATAGGGTCGGCATATGCCCCAACGGGATCATTTGTCAAGTGAAAAAAGCACTGAAAACGTCGGGGGATATGAATGCACAATTCCGTCATTTGAGCTCCTTCGAATCACGCCTGGGCGGTCCATTCGGAGGCGATCCTCGTCACAAGACAAAGACGAACGACTTTTTCAGTTGTGTGCTGACCACCAGCTGTTTCTGACAACTACGAACTTTCAGCAAAAACATTCCCATCGCCTAATCTGCCGGCCATGAATTGCAAATATACCATGGACTCAATTGGACCACGCGGCGATCACCCACCGGTACAGAGGCCCAATTCAACACTACCGTTCCTTCTGTGGCACACAACTTGATTCCGATCGCGCCGTAAGATATAGATAATCGTTCAGCTGTAACACCCTTTCGGTGCCTAGCTGCCGTGCCACCGGAAGGAAGCACGAGGGCCTAGACAGGTGAAGTCGAGATTCAGAGGTTGGGATCGATTGCACCACGGTGCGAGCACTCCTGACATTTGGTTTGTCTTCAGGATCTGGCAAGTCGGCAAGAAGCATGCCAATCCACCATCTTCAGAGAACCATATCTCAGCAGTATCTGTCTGAGCTAGTTCAACCCTGAGACGGGACACCAATGGTTAGAGACATCGTCAGACATGACCCGGTCTCAATGGCTCAATGGCGCATACGAATCCACTATCTTCGAAGAACTACCATAGCTCAACAGTATCCATCTGACATAGCTCAACAACTCTACGGTAAACTAATACTGTACTGGTAGCGAGTACGTAGATGAAGCATGGCAAAATGTGAAGGGAGCTATGCCAGTGGCGTTCAGTTTTGTCTGTCCGACTTGTCCGATTCGACAACAAGACCACTGGATATTGTCGAGATCGCTAATCATGATGGATGCCAGGAAACTCATACCAGTGGGCAACGATTACGAGTGCTCATGCAAATCTCTCTGAAACGCCAAATAATGGAAAGCCTAAGGAAAGACCGAGAGCTCCGGTGGACATCGAAAGCTCAATTAATGAAGAATGGTTTTGTTATCGGAAACAGCCGTGCCCTGTATCAACTGATACGATCGACTGGCTATTGGAAAGCAGCGGTCAGTAAAACGATGGGTGATAAGGGCGGCTCATTAATTCACTCACAAAAACGCCCACTAGAGAGATGAGCCGAACACTTCGAGGACCAATACAGCTAGCCTCCTGCAAATTAGTCACTGGAGACATTGCATACGGGCGAATGGAATGTGAAGCTATCTGCTCATCGGAAGAAGAAATAAAGTTCGAAATATCCGTACTGAAATGTGAGAAGGCACTAGAACTGGACGGTATGTATGCAGTCCTCTTCAAAGATGACTCACCTAACGAAGTTATTGTTTCAATATGGAGCGAATAGAAAGTGCCTGCAAAACGGGGCAAGTGACAGTTATTCTTTATTTCAAAAAAGGTACGCGGATGCTGTGTTAAAACCCCCGTGGTATCAGACTGGAAGCTGTGACATCGATGGTGCTTTCTTGTCTTATCCTTCGAAGGTTGACTGATCACAGGAAGAGACTGATCTGTGAAAACCAAGCTGGGTTCCGTCCTGGAAGAGGATGCACCAATCAGATTTTCACCCTCCGACAGATTCTGGAACAGCGACACTGCTTTCAGCAAACAACAATGGTGACCTTCATTGACTTGAAAGCTGCCTTTGATTCTGTGGACCGTCAGGCACTATGGTAGTGTCTGTGGAGCAAAGGTGTCCCCCATAAATTCGTGGCCCTCCTTAAGGCGCTGTACGCCAACTTCGCGGACGTGTGAAGGTCTACGGGAAGCCCTTACCTGAGTTCATCACATCAAGTGGTGTCAGGCCAGTCTATCCTCTTCCACCTTTCTTCTTCAATTTCGTCATTGATACGATTGTGGAAGACTCACTACCAGCTTCCAATGCCTGTGGAATCGAAATGCTCCCAGGGCATTCCCTCAGATATAAAATACGCAGATGACAGAGCTATTCTTGGATCTGACGCCGTCCTAATGCAAACAATATTAAAGAATCCAAATAATTCTGCCTCACGGTTTGGCACGTGCTTCACACCTGCAAAGTGTAAAGTGTTGCTGCAAGACTGGGTGGGCTAGAACACTAACTTCGTGCTTGCGAATGAACCGTCTGAGATAGTAGACCATGGCTAGAGTCATCGTCAGACATGGTTCAGTCGCCCCCAATGGCGCTCATGCATTCAAGCTGTTGCCTTCAATTCACAGCTCCCCTCCTGATCTCCCCAATGCAAAATCCACTGACAGCCCTGTACTTACGCATCATCCATACCGGCTGCCGCCTCCCATGAGTAGCTTTCTAACCCACCTACCGAAATCATCGGCAAACTAAACTGTGGCGGCTATAAACACTGTACGGCAAGTGCACAGTCTGTACAGTTGATGATCACGTCACGAAAAGGCGTGGTTTTATGGGAAAATTGCCATCATTTTCTGTTTCCGGCCGTTGACATATACTGACGGGAAGAAAACACAATTGATGTGGCAATTCTGGACCGTTCAGTCCCGAAATTTAAGAAACGTGCATGTGGGCACCGCTAATAAGAGCGTCGGAACAGAACGGGTATTATTTTGAAAGTCGATTTTGAGAATATCCCTGTGCTTTGTAGGTCACGTGGGTTCAGTAATGACAGTTCCGAAAGGAGTGGTTAATTATCCAGACATTTGGGGGCGAGATAGCCCTAGTGGTTAGAGCGCGTTGTTCGAACCCGACCTCTGCCTCTCGACTTCTCCTGTCTAGGCTTGGGCAACCTGGCAGTATCCCAGCCCTCCTGCTTCCTTCGGGTGGCATGGCAGTTAGGCACCGAAAGGGTGCTACAGCTGAACGGTCATTAGTTTCCAGGGGTTTGGGAATCCTGACAGGTGACTTGTACAAGCGTTCTTTACTTAGGTTTTGAATGTTTACATAGTAGCGTTTAGGTATTGTAACGACAAAATTATAGCTGAGATTTTCCGCACTAAGTTGAAACTAGTAACCAGATTGCCCAAAAATGTGCCGAGCACGACGTTTTACTTACGGTAGAGCACCACGTTATCGTTTTCATACGTCGCATTTACTCACATCGATACTTGCAACCATTAATTCATGGGTGCCGTTCACCGGATCAATACTTCAAAGAAACAGGTGGAAAAATAAAGAACCAAACATACGGGGGGGGCGATGACTGAAACTAGAGAGAAATCAGTCAAGACCTTTTATCGGAAACAAGGCATATCCTAGCAAAGACCACTGAACTTCCGTTTCAGCTAGGAGACACTCATCAATGCTGCCATACAATTACAATACAGCTTTCTCTAGAGATAGGAAAACCTAGGGGATAAGCGATTCGACCTACATTTCCAAAGTGACCCAAGGGTGTTTGCGCTTATTCCGCAAAATCGCCTCTGTTGTTATTAAAATATTCTACGGAAGTTGCACGAGAAGCTAACGAAAGTGTTTTCAACCCAAGCACGCTAAAATTGGCCTCTATTGATATAGTAGATTGTTCAAAAATGTCAAACCATAACCACCACTCTACAATTTATTTCTCCGAACAATCTAAGACATGGATCGATGGAACCAAAAAGGTAACATATGCACCCACCCCACCTCAAACGGACAGACTTGAGAAAAAATGGGTTTATCAACTAATAGGAAGTCAACACAGAATGACGTAAGTCTTCACTCACTGGCAAGCGGACGAGTGTTGGGTGGAAAATACGAGTGCGTTCACAACACCGGAATTTTCGGTCGGAAGTCCTATTACTGCCATGGATAGTTGAGGACAAACTATCTCAAAGTTTAAGTAAGGTTCAGCTATGAAGTCTTGTCCGAATATGCTCACACCACAGTGCACCAACAAACATAAATGTGCAGTATGAAGGATGACACCGATATATTGTCGATGAGGTGAGGATGCCATAAATACAATTACACATATCGGCAAACATCACGAACTCAATCACAAGGGAGCTGCATGCAATTAAACCTGCTTGAACGCCACTGTCGGCTTCAGTTAAAAGCACTTCAACCTCGAGCAAAAAGAAACATATCTCGTACAAACCGACTGCGCCACAAATCCGAGCAAACAGTTCTAGCTGTCTCTAGTGCAGGGACCCCACCTAATTTACTAGGGTCTGTACCAAAAGCCAACGGACAAAGGAAATCTACTAACCAAAGTTGGTTCCTACAAGTCGGTGTTTTATTAGCCGGATTGGACAGCAGAAGGCAATAAGGAAAGGCCCAAAAGTTGTCGATCCCACACAACAGCGATCCCGCCTTCTTGTTTCACTGAGTGTGTACAAAAATCCGAAATATGACGACACAATTCCTAAAGTTTGAAATGATAACAGAGTGATGTCACTGGTGTTGCAAACTCCAGTAATAATAAAACTTTGAACCCTTAAAAGTCAATTATTCAGCTAGACTGCCAACAGCCCCTCAGGTGTAACAGGCTACACGGAAATGAAGAGGATACAGTAATCTTTCCGAGAGAGTGATCCACTGTGCAACTGTTACAATCTTCATGACCGAAATCGGAATGAACTTTATGCTTCGGATGCTGCAGTACTACATGAACTTGAAAGCGGCGTGTTAGGCTAACGGTATTTCGTACCCCGGCTCCAAGTTAGGAAAAAGACATCGCGCTACCATCACAACACAAAAGTAATCAATGCAACGACTGAAGGATATCTTGACAGTATGATTCCGTACTATGGCAGCATAGCCGCCCACATCTCGAATGAGTTGGCCCAAATCAAATATACTGCCAATAGTACTCGGTAACAGTCGTTAGAATATTGCGCACTCGTGGTTTTGCCAGATGTATGGAATTTCCATGCTATACTACGTTCACACAAGCAAATACATTAATGCAAAAGGCCTTCCTCCGGAGCGACTCCACTTTCAGGGATTCCCCATTGGTCATGAGCCAGTATGAGGTTCCCACTTCCCATAAACATTTAGATCCCATTAGTAAGGCACAACGCTTCTTTCTCGCCGAATAAGTCTCTCTTGCAGACGTCTTGCATACAGCGGTCTTCGTTGTCTAGGGCCTTCGTGTCACGTTTTTACTGCTTCAAACCTATGAATTTTTCTCGGAGTTTGTCAGTCCTACCCAATCAGACGAGAAGAAGATAAGCACTGCAGCACATTAATCCAGGATGAAAGCAAACATTTCCTATTGCCTTCTGAGAATCACCCTCGTCACATTCGGTGGCGAAAGTGAGGGGCACCAGTAGATTCGCCACTGATGTATGCTGAAAAAGTTTGCTGAGACGACTTCACAGAGGGCGAACATCTGCACTGAAACTCGAATGCAAAACGAAATTAGGTTCGAAGGAATCGGATTAAAAAATGCACAAAATCAAACTGCTTCCACAAAAAGACTGAGAGTAGCGTGCCGAAAAAAGCCGAAAAGATATTCAAACTACGCTCCTTGAAATTAAAGATTTGACCAAATGATGATAATGTTGCGGTGGACAGGACGTGATTTTGGAGTCCCATGCGAAGGTGACAGGAATAGCCAAACCGGCGCAATGATGGAATACATTAGAACCAATGAGAACACGGAAGACGAACAACTACCAACCTCGAAGTTCGCGAACTTGTCTGTTAATAGACGACAACCGATCTGAAAATTAGGGTTAGCAATAAACCAGACGCGTTAAACGGATGTATTGGTAAGTCTCCAGAGTAAGAGGAACACGCCAAAATGAAGATGCGCGTCAGCTCACATTTTGTGAACAAAACCGTTTATGGACGGGTCTGAGGTAAGAGAGAACGAAAGGACTTAGTTTCAAACCCATAACCACTAATCGGCGAAAAGCAACCTGGAGGCTGAAAAAACATCCAAATAAAGCAGCCGCAAGCTGAACCATGTGATCATGCTTCCACAATAAGTCAACTCACCACCAATGTATTCTGGGTTTTCAAATGGCCCATTATCCATGCCGTTGAGGGCAAAATTAGTTTCTGGGGTGAGGTTGCAAGGAAGTAACAGTCATAAAGTGATATTGCAAATATTTCACATATGATGAAAACCGTTCTACAGTAATCCCTATCGGCAGTCATTGCGGTAAACCTGACAGTCTAAGATATACTGTTGAGCATTCCCTAAAGAAATAAGCAGAAAATAAGCAAATAAACCGTTTGGCCGCGGAACCCTTTCGGAACATAGCTGACGTGCACCCGATGGATGCAATACTGTCAAGTTGCCCAGGCCTGGACTGGAGCAATCGAAAAGCCAAGTTGGGTGAGAAACGCCGACCTTCCGGTCAGTTGTTCAGCACCGTTGAGCTATCTCAAGTTCCACTTACACGAAGTAGAACAGTCAAAATGAACGAGCTGAAGTGCATGTCCTAATACCCGTAGGTCTGTGGACTTAACAATCATAAGAACTATTCATTCGGGTGGGTCTCCGTCTTCCAAACGTTAGGACACCTAGTGTTTGTCATAGGATGTCGATAATTACCAAGTCCCTATCAGTCAGCTACTTGTATAACAACGACTCCAGCTGAAGACAGCAACATTATGGAACGATAGTCATAATTTAGAGCTGATGGCCTGATCAGCCATTGGAGACAGATTAAGTAGGGAACGAGAGCGTTAATAAATAATAAGATAATCGTTCAGCTGTAACACTCTTTTGGTGCCTAGCTGCCATGCCACCCGAAGGAAGCATGAGGGCTGGGATACTGCCAGGTTGCCCAAGCCTAGACAGGGGAAGTCGGGAGGCAAAGGTCGGGTTCGAACCACGGACCTTCCGGTCAGTAAATTCGCGCTCTAACCACTGAGCCATCTCGCCCCCGAGAGCGTTACACAATGAAGACAATTGCTCTGATGCAGGAACAGAGCTGGCTGGTGACTAAGCCATACATGCGGGGCACTAACCACATTTCGTCCCGCGATTCCTAAATAGCAAGAGGGCGATTGCCAACGTAAACGATTCGCTTTCCATGCCCCGTTGCCCAATTATGAAATGGGTGGGGGCGGGATGGCTCACTGGTTAGAGCGCGAAGTTACTAACCGGAAGGTCCGTGGTTCAAACCCGACCTCCACATCTCAACTCCTGTCTGGGCTTGGGCAAAGTGGCAATATCCCAGCCCTCGTGCTTATTTCGGGTGGCATGGCAGCTAGGTATCGAAAGAGTGCTACATCTGAAAGATTTTTTCATGAAATGGGCGCCCCCGAGTCGTCTCCATGCAGCACAATGGCTGAGGGGAAAAGAGCCTTGCGAAGGTACATAACCTAACCTGCATAACCTATGGTGTGTGAGTCTCAGAACATCTACATTCATACAATAGAATGTCGTACTGCAGTACTGTAACCTCTACCCTTGACACCCGTTCTGATGGAACGCCGGTGGACGACAGGCACCGCCCTGGTCTTTGGCAGTTGAAGTCATCTTCCTCTAGTCCGCTGGGAGCCACGCAGTTATTCAGACATGATTTCATCCGCCACATCGATTGATTCAACCGCAAACAGGAATTTTGCATTCGGTCGCACACGACACTGCAGTAGCAACTTACAGTTTGCAAGTGTAGAGCGCACGATGAACCGTACAGCAGAATTATTTAAGCTATTTTGCAGCGTTGTCAATGTCTCTGCGCGAACACCCAGGGAGCATTTTGATCCCAAACTATTGGAGTCAGCTAAGGAAGATTCAAGATCCCTATCCAAATTTGCTGACCCAACATGACGCCAAGAGAACCCATCAGTGTGGTAATCTGGCAGTTAGGCGCCAGTATTACTGGTGTATTACTATCAATGGTGAGGATGAGCAGTAAACCCGGAACGTTGCGCATCCTTTGGTCATCGTAATGCCACATCCAGTCGCCTTGAGATTTCTTCGAAAACGATGAGATTCCAATGCCAGCCACAAAATCACTTACATTATAACCAGTTCTGGGAACAAAAATATATTGCAGTTGGTAGACATATCTGAAACCACGAGCGGCATTATGTGAATGAACCGTAAAGAACGACAGGTTTATTAGAATGTACGAACCACTGTAACAAACTGGTCACCGGACTCTTATCCCTGTGGTCAATGACCTGAAAAAGGCCTAGCAATAACCTGACCAGTCACTATGACGTTCACACGACGAGTTACAATAAAAACGGCAGACATAGTGTGGGCGAGTTTTTCGAGGTCTTTCCTATTTGTTTCGATCCAGAGTGCCTATACCTTCAGAAAGTAGAAAGGCAATCGGAATGGGGGCTGACAGCGCAGTGCCACAACGCTTCAACGTCTTAAAACAACAGTGAGAAGGTTCGAGCAGAGGACGTTCCAAAAATCTGGTCATTCTGACAGCATCCAGAATTTCTGCACTCACCGTCACGCCCATCTTCCAAGCCATACTTTGCTCAGCGCTTGGTTCGCGCTGCTCTGCGTTTGCGAAGGAACTCTTATCAGTAGCCGGACATTAGGCGTGAGAAGCATGCGATCAGATCACTGCAGTTGTGGTGCCGGATGTGGTCTCTGTGAAGCAAAAATATCGATTGCCTGTACGATTTACAATGGTTCCTCACAATGGTGCCAACGGTGGAAGCTGGCGGAGAAGTCCTTATACGTATGAGGGGTGAACGAATCTCCAGATTTTTTGTGACAATCCTTAAGCCAAATATTTAATTTTACGGGAAATATCTTGTCTTCTGTTCTCTTTGTGTGATCTCTTTGAAGTACAATTCCCGCACAACGGGCAATAAATGACACGCTAATAGGGGCCTAACGAGTAAGACCGTGTGAATCTTCCGTTAAATAGCATTCAACATTTCATATCCCTTTGACTTGTTCGACCGGTCGTACTCAGACTTATCATCACGTAAAGAACACCATGTAAGGTCAACGGCAAATTGGTCAGCTACCAAGCCACTGTAATCGAACACAACTGAAGGACTGGCTTGCATTTTGTAGTCATTTATGTCGTTGAAAAGCACAGTCAAGGTCCCAATTCGGATGCGCCTAGCCTGAATTGCCAACGCTTTGACACTTTTCAAGCTTCAGTTATCCTAATCAGATTGGGGAAGGTTCGCAGAGCTAAGCTTGGTCTTTAAACATTCTGGTTCGTTGTGGCAAAACAGAAATCAATCATTATGCCAGTGTTCGTCAGCTTTCATCAGAAACTCGGGGACTGCACCTGCCAGGTGGACCGCGAGAAGGATTAAACCTCCCCAGTGCTGTCAGCAGCCTTGTGAGTAGTGCCCTCCGTCAAGAAAATATATTGCGATATATCGAATATCGTAGCAATTGAAACACGAAAGCTTCGCGCGACACATTCAGTCAAAGAACATTATAAACGAGAAATTCGGTAGGTTCCAGTTGGATCTCCCATGGAAACCAAATTACTCTGAGAATTGGTGTATTTTGCGAAGTGTTCATCAATGTTTGCTAACCAGCGGTCCGTTAGGGAGTATTGGAGCTTGAAATGCCTAAATTTTCCCGTCTCTTTCAGTAGGTTAATTAATTGAATGAAGAGGTTCACTGGACTAGGAGAAGTCCCTGACCGCGATTTGCGTAACCGGACGTATCAGCTCACACCGTTCTCCAAATGCAAAAATGCAGGATGGTATCAAACCAGAAGTGCTTGAATAGCGGAATCAGATAAATGCATCAGTACTTTTGCTTACCCTTATCCGATTCACCAGGGAAAAGGTTGCTGGATGGTTTTGATACTTTAGTTTTTTTAGCCAGGTTTTCTTGCAAAACTTCGGCTTCTTTTGTTCGTTCACGGAGCAGTGCTTCAAGATTCTCCTTCTCAGTCTGAATGTCCTGCAAACCGAATCGGTCCCAGATATGAATACGGCAATATGATACACTAAGATCACAGAAAGTAAGTAGGATTTTGATGATCGAAAGCGCATAAACAGATGAAACCGTACGCAACACATGCAACGAAAATGAACACAAGTGAGCTACCTAGGGACATCAGCTTTCGCCACTTAAAATCAAAATCTGTTCCAATCTAAGCAGCTAGCATGAACTTTTTAACAGGAATACAGGGATTGTCTACTTGGACTTCAAATCCACTGTTATACATATACACCAAAACGAACTTTTCACTCACTAGCATTCCTAAAAATGAGCTACATAGCATACAACAAAAACAGAGCTCAGATGTGAGGGCGACATGAAGTAATGACACAATATTTTTGTTGGGCTTGACGTCGCCTCTTGACAGTCCTCTAGCCACCACACTACCATGGACACCGGAACATCATCGTCTACAGACAGTGGTTCCAGCCACCATATTTTCCATCATGGATGAAGTATTGAAAAGGGATAAGTGTGCTTTAGAGGTGATGGCGTCCAACAAAGAAATGAGAATCCAGTTATGACGGCGTCTAGGTTGGAGCATGGTACTAGAGTCAGTGGAAAAGTTGAACTATGCAGTGAAGCCAGCAGCCTAGAAATAGAAATACCATCGAGAAGTTATTGGACTATGTCTGCCAATGATCACTGATACAGGCCGTCCCGTTGTGGACAACAATTTCCAGTGCCTGAGTCTTCTGGTGAGGACTTCTATATTTGGCTATCAGGTCATGGCCAGATCTACTACAGATTGCTTTTACTTTGAAGGTAGTAAGGCAAGAAAGGTTCTACAATGGATGCAGGAACACTAGTTTTGGAAATGTACCGGGATATTTGTAGCTTGGGGGCGTTCATAGGTGGCTGATCACGTGACCGTTGAACTGTTCACCGAGCTTGGCTGTTAGCTTGCAAACGTTTCGAAAGCAATCGAGGTGACACCATCAGTGTGCGCACTGTTTCACCTGATCAGCCGCCAACACTAGTTTTGCTAGGTGCGGAACGCATCAATCGCAGGACTGGGTGACTGACGAAGGGACGCAAATAGGGCTCGATTACATCTTAGTGGTGGACAGTTATGTACCCGGCCTCCCCTCAATGTGATAAACTTACTCATCGGCAGAGGTTCACTAACAACTGATCTGATGGGCGCCTGATGTAGAGTCTGTTGACTGAGTAAAACAAGTTATAATTTCCAGCCATGTCAAAGCTGGTGAATTAGTTGTTGGATCAGCGTCCAACCGTTATATAAGAGGTCTTTTCTCTCTGCCAAGGTCAAATTCCTGAAGAAAAAATCGACAACTCCGTCAGAATTGCTTCAAAAAGGTCGCCGAGTCTCCAAGCCAGAAAAGTCAGCTGCCGATCGGGTGTCCAAGCAGTAAATGAGCGACGATTGATGATGCTCTAGTGTTCAGGCATGTCCCAGATACGACGCCAACTAATCACCCAACGCCGACCGGAAGGCCTTCATCCAAGGTCAATAATGCGTCTTCAATATCGCGACCCTCCCTACAAGTTCGCTGTCCTTTGCTAGCAATAAAGCTGTTGTGTTCTTTTTAGGTCGGTTTTTCCTCGTCACTAAAGTTGTGGAGCAGGGGGTTGCAGTTACTTATACCCCTCCCTCACTAAGCACCCACAGACCAATAATCATCAGAACCTCTACATAGAAAATTCACATAAAGTGGACTGGTGGCACGCCAGCCAATAAAGCTTGTGTTGTCAGTTGGTGGTAACAAGATTTATTCCTACAGATTTACAACTTCTCAGTTTTAGTAAAATTCGACTTCCATTGCCCGTGTTTTCGGCTTACCCACAGGAAAAAGTGAACAGATTTGTTGTCAAGCAAGCCTGTATTAACTTTTAAGGGCACCCAATCCAGACTTATTCCTCGATTAACGATTGGTAGTACAGTGTGCCAAACTACTTGCTTCTCTTTATTTGAGATAATCGTTCAGCTGTAACACCCTTTCGGTGCCTAGCTGCCATGCCACCCAAAGGAAGTACGAGGGCTGGGATACTACCAGGTTGCCCAAGCCTAGACAGGGGAAGCCGTGAGGCCGAGGTCGGGTTCTAACCACGCAGTTTATAAGACCACAAAGGAAGATGGTGACCAAAACAGGCAATTCCGAAGGTACAGCATGGGAGCTTAAGGAGTTTGCAACAGCCGAAGTCAACGGCTTTTAGTGGTTTTAGATGCCATCGGTGGGGTATACGGATGGGCAAATCACGATGAACTCTAAAATCAAGAAGCCTACCGACAACCTACTTCTATTTATCTCTGGAAAGTAAATATTTGAACATGGCAACGCACTGACCCATGGTGTCGAAGTGATGAGGACACTGTTTCACTCCTGGATATTTCACTGTCTTGTGCACACACACGACTCACACCACAGCGACTGATGGTTGGGGCCTTGGAAATCACCGAGCTCCCCATTGTGAATAAAATCGCGGGTGTAGAGCTCGTAAGCGTATGGAGAGCAGTCTCAGATAATAAGTGTGCTGTTGTTAACAGACATGAAACCATTAGCAAAATGGGATAAGACCCAATCTGACCAAAGTTCACATAATCCCTACCACTTAGCCGACTGCCATAGCACCAGGTCACCCGCATACACCGAAAAATTTTGTAAACGACAGTCAAAAGAGATATTCATATGAAGTGAAACAGAAGAACTAGACTCTCCACTCGGCCCAAATTCATGCAGCCTTCTGCTAGACCATCGGTCCTAAAAGCAGCTGACCCAAACTAACTAACAAAATCCTTTAGCAGACATCCAACACCGAATTCGCTTACCAGCTATCTTTCTGCCTTCAAACTCGAAGGGCCTTGTAATCTAGTCACTTGGTCCGACGAAGTTTCTGTGTCAAAAAGGAAACGCCGCCAGCAAAAAATCTGCCGACTGTTTTCTAAACCTGTCTGAAAACGACTTCTCAATCGCTCCCAACTATTTCCCCACTGCTTGTGTCCTACGACATCATCAGGTGCCTAAACGCCTCGAGAAGCAGAGCACCACAACCAGTTTGACACGCAAATTTTCCAAATAGACGTCTAACAACGTCCCAAATCCGCTTTATTAGAGCCGCTTCAATATCATGTACACAGTCCGTCACGCAGAGACCGGACTTTACCGTGGATTGACGGCCTGTGTGCCTCCGACACCCAGTGAGCTACACTGGGGGCGACACTCGTGCAACAGCACCGGAGAGAGATCACAAAAGGTTGATCAATGGTTAGACGTCTGATCAACACGGTCTCCCGGCCCTTCACATTGGGGGCTAGAACGTGTGGCGAAATACGTCATAAAAATAGTAATGCACCTGCATTTCCTGCCGAACACTGCTGTCTTTCGGTTATGCTTTTGAGCCAAAGGCTGTGGACGATGATGCTAATCGTCATCCTGTCTAGGTCTCGGCTCCCAGGCACGTAATCCACGTAAAACCATGAACTATACGTCTACAAACAACCTCACGCCACATCGGCAGTCGCGTGGTACCATAAGCCTTACTTCCTGCACAATGCAGGGTAGATAAGCGAAAACAGGCTACTGCTGACGTCTCCCTTCTTCCTCTTCCATCTACTTTTTCTTTCCCTGACCGGCATCACTTAACTCTTTCCCATCCACTAGGACCGACAAGCCCGTTCATCTTGCATCGGTTTTCGTGGCGGGTTAGCCGACGCCGACACCTGCGGGAATCTCGAAGTCCATCTTCAAGTCTCCACACCCGGTCTGTCTGTTTACTTTTAATGTTCACACTCTGAAGCAAACAAGACAACATAGTGCTCCTGCCCTCACACTGGATTCGCTTGCCATTGATGTGTGCTGTGTCACAGAAACAAGAATTAAGGATGCAACCACAGTGGTTGAGCTAGCTGCCCCATCACTCTCCACTCGCTTCCGGCCACTGCCGCAGGATGTACAGGGGTTGGTATTGTCCTTAGCCACCATGCGGAAAAATCCTTACTTGACTGGATGCCCGCTGATAGTTGCCTCTGTGCTGTTCGTCTGGCAACGTCTGTGAAGGAGTCTCACAAGCGGGAAGTTGATCGCTGTCTGATTGCCGTGTCTGATTGCGCTCCAACCGACTGTACCTCTGGGACCATCAAAGACAAGTTCTGTGACGCCTTGAGTGCAATGTGGCGGGGGTGGTTGCAGGAGATCTGAATGCACAAGTGGGCAGACTTAGCGCATCTGAGACTCCATTGGGTGGTCGACATGTATTGGACTCGGTAAGTACAGACAATGTCAAACGATTATGCTGACCGTAGGCTGTTATTATGCGGTACTATCTTCGGAAATAACCGAAGTCGTCTAGCCACATGGTGTCCTCCAAAAGCGTGCCGGCTACGAACTCACATCACCACCAGTTGCCGATGGCGCGGATCAATAACTGACGGCGTCCCGTTTTGGAACACATTTGCGGATTCGGACCACACTTGCTTCTCCCTTTGTCTTCCAGGGTTCCGTTAAGTTGCGCACAAATCGCTTGGCAACCGATAGACTGGCAGATCCGGAAGTTAGGCGAATGTATCATAATAGTCTTCTGGAGTCTCTTCCAACTGCTCCACTGTCGGATGCGAGCTCGTTCATGAACGAGATCACCACATCTTGGAACAGTGCTGGGAGTTTTGCATGTGGCACGTGAGCGAGATCACAGTGGAGCTAACATCTTGAACAAAGAACACCTCGACCGATGGGCCGGATACTTCGAACAACAATTATCGTGGCCACTAGCTGCCGCTCATCTGGAGCCTAAAGCTGACGTAGAACCCTGGATGGTGAACGTGGAATCTCCTACGGCTTCGGAGGTTTATGACTGCATATGTTCTCTCAAGCGCCCCCGAGCTCTTGATCCAGACGATCTCTTATCCTCATTTTTCAAGGATGGGAGTGAAGTCCTCAGTCAGCGCTTGTTTGATCTGTTTGCTTGCACCTGAGCATCTGTAGCAAGCAGGATTTCGGCCTCGTAAGGGTTGCGCTGACCGAATCTCCACATTCCGTCAGATGCTAGAACGCCATACGTATAGACGACCAACAATTTTAGTATTCCTGGATTTCCAAGGCGCCTTCGACTCATTGACAGGTCTGTTCTCCTTAACACGCTTGTCCATCAAGGAATGCCCCGGAAGTTTGTGAATATAATAAGTTCTTTTTATTCTCAGACTTCCGGGGGTACCAGAGTATACGGAGAGCTCTCCAAAAGCTTCCACGCAAATTAGTGTCCGTCGCGGGCGGTCACTCTCTCTCTCTCCCTATTCCTATTTCATTTCGTGATCGACGAGACAATGAGACGAACGCTGTAAGATCTTCAAAACCCTAGTGTTCAAATATATATAAAGCAAGCTGTTTTGGCAACTCGGTTGCCAGAAGTCAATAGAGAAATTCAAAATCAGTGAACAATATCAACGTCACACAAACATAGTTGTAGAACACTACCAGGGCGGATAAATGTTTGGGTGGATACATGTGAAAGCTAGAACACATAACACAGGCATGCATCAACGGACAAACAGAAATACGGCAAAACCCTGCACCAGCGATTGCCTACGGGATTGTTCGAAAACGGTCCAGAGAGAGTGGACACTACAGACGGCGCTATCAGCTTGTCGCCTGTTTATGAACTAAATTATTGTTAACACACCTGCCTTGACATCCAATTTAAAATAGGGTTGGTGGGAATTGGAGGATAAATTTGCTTTAGCTGTCGCCATCAGAAACACAATAACTCATTCCAGAATGGTCGTTACATGAATTAACCCGGGCCAACAGAAAGCTGTTATTCCATCGGAGGTGGTCCTGGAACCAGCACCTACCTGTAACTGCTGCTCCAACCGTACAAGCTCCATCATTTTGGACTGATGTTCGGTAGTTATTGATTGGTATGCTTCCTGAGTGGCTTCACAGTCCTGCCGCAAACGTGCACACTCTCGCTCCGAATCCGATAACCGACACTGTGAACAGAAGAAATCAAAGTTGAATCAGTCATCAAACAGAGGAACTAACAGGTGAAGACCGGGAAGTGGTATTGGTGTAGACTACGAGCTATCGACAGAAACAGCGTGTCCATGGCTTAGGATTCGATTCAATAGTACACACAAACCGACCCTAATTGGTCCGGATCTGCTCCACGCAACAAACTGCTAGCAGTCATCTCCACTACAGAAACTCGTAATTTTATCCAATCAAAAAAATGGTGAGAGCACAGAGGACTTCCCTGTAGCAGTATGCTTCACAAGAACGCAATGAAAACCCACCTCAAGATTCGTAACCTTAGTTAGGGCTTCGGTCTTCTCGCACAAAATACGGGCAAGCATAAGTTCACTGGCTTTTTCAAGACTGCACTTCTCGTCAAGTACTTGACGCAGCTGTGCCTGTAATGAATCTTCAGGAAAACCCTGTGGAAATGATTTAAGAAGCAAGCAAGAAGAAACAAACCTGCTTCATGATTGCTAGCTGGCTTTCGTACAGGTCAAGCTTCCGCAACAAACGCTCCTCATTCAGCATTGCCTAAAGGACACATTAGTACATGTAATAAAAACCCACCTGCCATCCCGCCTCAGAACTTTTCCGCGTATCCTGGAGTAGACGGTTCAAGGACTCCAACTTTCTCTCAAGAACCTGTTCGCGAAACATCGCCTCCTGGAACATTGTGATTACCAGGCTAGAAGACTCTAAAGACGTACCCCCACGGAATGCGCCAGCCGGAACACTTGTTCTGCGTACAAAGTTTCAATACCAACTGAACCGTTAGTGACAGACATTCGATCGACGCTAGTCGATGGAAAAGACAGTAACTGTGAAGTCAGAGGACAACTTACTGTTGTTTTGCTTCAACTCCATTGGCATGGAAGAGTGTTACACGAGCAATTATACAACCGTGTGTAGCTGCAAGTCAAATCATTTATAGTTAAAGATCGAAACTAAGATATCGTACTTTCATGTTCAACCACATCGACGCCAAAGCGAATGATGTCACCAGAGAAAATTTCCCGATCTGAATTCGGCTCGGTTGGTTTTGGAACACGTGTGTTGTTGACAAAAGTCCCATTGCTACTGTTGGTGTCACGTAACCAAAACTAGGAAAAAAAGTAAAATGAAGAAAGAGGAAACTCACCCGCCCAAATTTATGCCAAATAAGTGCATGACTACGAGACAGGACTTTGCAATCAAAAATGGCATTGTTGTCTGCGGGTTTGGCTCGTGCGACTGAACGACCGACTTTGATCACATCGTCCAAAACTATGGTCCGCTGCTGAAAAGGATGCGAGTCGCCTTGGCTTGTAAGAATCAAGATAGGAAATTTTCCGTTTTCACCAGCGTAGCCTCCGGACATTGTTCAAAGCATCGGCTAGCAAACGGACGAAGGAAGTATGAGGGGAAGTGATCCGGCCGGGGATGCACTGTCGCGTCATATAAATGAGCGCATTTCAGAGTGATAAAAGCTGAAACAAACGAACAGAACAGTGTTCATTTGAAAAGCAAACGATGGACGACGTAGGAACACAGGCGAACTCACGCAGAACGATCAAACAAAACAGATAGGCGGGATACACGGGAGTGCTGCGTAATCGGCAGCACCACAGCCTCTATATACAGCCTCTATATATACTTATCAAGTAGGCAACCGATCATGTTATGTTCACAGTAAATATTTCCAGCTAAAAGTCGCAGACATCGCACTGTTCGGCTGTGACATTTTCTCTGGGTTGAAATACTATGTGGTTGCCCAAGGTCAATTCGAAAAGCCAAGGATGGTCTTCACGCACATCGTGATAGGGCAGAAGCCGTTTGAATGATCCCCGAGAACAGTAGCAAATGGACAACGTTGGTTCATTGTAGTCCATTAGAAGCAAGCAAGAAAGAAGTAATACTACAGGCTGGAGCGGGGTACCAGATTCGACTTCACACAATAATGAAACTACTGACGATTCTCCGGTCGCGCTTCAGCACTGCAATGATCCCCGGACTACAAAGGTTGGGACTTAACAGTCATAACAAGAAGTCCAAACCAGAGCGGTTCGACGAAGAGCAGTGAGTCCACGTACTACGACAAATTGGAGTAAAATCGTGTCTTTTGTTGCAACAGGTACAGGAACGGTAAGGTGCCTCTTTAAGCGACCAGTATCTATGTGCTGATTAAAGCGGTGATGCTGCCTTCTCTCGAAAACGGGTTAGAAAAGGACGGTCGCCGAACAGTTGACGGTTACCGTCGGTGCATTATCCGATACGACGGGAAGAGTTTTGAAAACCGTGAGTTCGGTTTTGGCCAAAAGGCAGCTGCAGTGCGCAGTGGTATCAGGGATCAGACTTCAATGCCCTACTCCCTGTGTTCTCAGGTTGAGTCAAGGTGCAGTCTTATGGACCAGGCCTGGAGATCAGACGCTCTGGATTAGGTACCAGAAATGAACCCCTAGTTCCGGACACAACAGTCAAAACACTTCACTTTCCTGCGCATGACTATCGAAAGAAAGGAAGGCGTCTATTCTATCCGGGACGTGGGGACCCCGATGGATAAAGATGAATGGTGTAGACCAGAAGGATGGACTGCTTTTGTTGCAAAACAAATTATATGATACGGAGTAGAAAGCCCTGCTCCCAGTGAAGCGCGGCTGACCGGCCAAAGGAAACAACGAGGCTTGCCCAAGTCGGACATTTTGCTGAAGTATAATAACACAAGAGAGCAGACGTACATAGTATCCGATAAACAGCTGCAAATCACATGAATCAGGGGATAATATGTAAACCGAATTGTATCAACTCGAGGATGCATAAGTCCCGCAGGACTCAAATGAAGCACCAGGGCTGAGATACTGCCAATTTCCCGATGGTGGTTGAGAAGCCAGGGTTCGGTTTCAACGACGATTTCATCAGTTGGTAACTTCACGCCTTATAAGCTGCGCTATCTTAGGGTCCCTGGTCTGTGACAGCATTTGACTCCGTAAACATTGCTTCACTGTAGAATTACCTTATTCAGCGCATAGCTCCAGTAACGACTGCAAATCATCTCGGGACAACTAGTCCGATTAAGTCATGTATCTCATCCTCCACTGACAGCAAGACTAGGGAACATTGGTGTTTCACTACCGTATAACAGGTCAATCTTTTTGAATAAAGTGTTATGACGGAAAGAGCAGTTCCAGTCTCTGAGAATATCGTTCGCACTAAAACAGGCCGGACATTAGGAATCACAATTCCGCACCTTGGAAAGTGAGGCCAGTAATGCATGCTGTGGCTCGGAGAAGTATCTCCTGTGCATGGAATGCATTCTCTAACAGCAACGATTAGACTCCACAATCGGATATCACCTGTTGATCAGCTGGTTGTTGATCTGTTCGTCGGGCTTGGCAATTAACTTGAACATGTTTCGTTACCAAACGATGAGACATCACAGTCCACAGATGGGTACGCAATGATGACGTCTCCTCGTTTGGCGTCGAACTGCAAGTTAATTGCCAAGCTCAGTGAAGAGATCAACAGCTAACTGATCAACAACCAATAAACGCAGCCGAGCTACCAATGGTTTGACACATTACCTACATATCATCTGTTTTGTTCTGGAGTTCCATGGGATCGCATCAGCAAGTTTTTTGGTGTCAGAACTACATAACAGAACTACATAAGTCAACAGGGCAACACTTAGATGTTTTCGCTAATAACAGATTAAATATTAAAAAATGATTGTTCAGCTGTAGCATCCTTTCGGTGCCTAGCTGCCATGCCAATGGAAGAAGGCACGAGGGCTGGGATACTGCCAGGTTGCCCAAGCATAGACAGGGGCAGTTGAGATGCTGAGACTGGGTTAGAACCACGGACCTCCCGGTACGTGAGCTGGCTGTTAACCACTGAGCCATCTCAGATTGGGTGTCATCAGTTTAGCGAAGTCTGCAAGAGTTAACAGATACATCGACTACAAACGATGTCCCTTCGTCAATCCAGCATATGAACTGATTGACTGTAGCCCTGGTCCACCAACAAATTGTACACTCAGCGTCACAAACCTATTCACCAAAGATCGTCGTCCTGTGTGACTAAGCTAGCCGAAGATCTGAATATGCGCGTTGATCGCCCATTTCCGTCTGAGCGAAACCTCAAGAGTCAACAGGATATGATATAACGAGGAGTGACAATGGTGAGGTTATGAACTAGCCGCTGTATACCGGGCGAACTGCAATTTCAGGCAGTGTCAGTGGAACGGTACTACCTGGCACCCGCTACCCATTACCAAGCATTGGACCCAGGTGGATTATATGGCCATCAGTCATCGCTGGCCTATTTATTGGAAGACCATCTTTCCCACTGGAACAATTGAAAAGACCCCATCTGTGGGCAAACGTTATTGATCCTCCGTGGACCGTCACCAAAAGCCTACTCACTCCTCAATGTGGTGCAACGAACTTAAGCAAGACGCACACGGACCAAAGGGGCTTTGGCGGTGCTGACAGCCGGACAGTTTGGATTCTTAACCAGAAACCGTCACACCAGTCCAATGATGACAGTATGACACAGAACGGATTGTTAGGTCATAAAGGAATTTTACGTACCTCGAGAAATGGACTCATGGTCGATACTCCAATCTACCGGGGTTGCGCACGAACAAGGAGCGCAGCAACCCCACGGGCCCCATTTGAATGCACCAAGGATGGAGAAGCAAACTCGAACAAACAACAAATTCGATCACCACCAACATCAGCTGTAGAAACGGTGCACTTGCCATAGAGGTTATAGCTGCCACAATCTCGTTCACCGATGACTTCGGGAGGTGTGGTGAATAGCTATACATTGGAGGCGGCAGCCGGTATGGATGATGCGTAAGTACAGGGCTGTCAGTGGATTTTGCATTGGGGAGATCAGGAGGGGAGCTGTGAATTGAAGGCAACAGCTTGAATGCATGAGCGCCATTGGGGGCGACTGAACCATGTCTGACGATGACTCTAGCCATGGTCTACTATCTCAGACGGTTCATTCGCAAGCACGAAGTTAGTGTTCTAGCCCACCCAGTCTTGCAGCAACACTTTACACTTTGCAGGTGTGAAGCACGTGCCAAACCGTGAGGCAGAATTATTTGGATTCTTTAATATTGTTTGCATTAGGACGGCGTCAGATCCAAGAATAGCTATGTCGTCTGCGTATTTTATATCTGAGGGAATGCCCTGGGAGCATTTCGATTCCACAGGCATTGGAAGCTGGTAGTGAGTCTTCCACAATCGTATCAATGACGAAATTGAAGAAGAAAGGTGGAAGAGGATAGACTGGCCTGACACCACTTGATGTGATGAACTCAGGTAAGGGCTTCCCGTAGACCATCACACGTCCGCGAAGTTGGCGTACAGCGCCTTAAGGAGGGCCACGAATTTATGGGGGACACCTTTGCTCCACAGACACTACCATAGTGCCTGACGGTCCACAGAATCAAAGGCAGCTTTCAAGTCAATGAAGGTCACCATTGTTGTTTGCTGAAAGCAGTGTCGCTGTTCCAGAATCTGTCGGAGGGTGAAAATCTGATTGGTGCATCCTCTTCCAGGACGGAACCCAGCTTGGTTTTCACAGATCAGTCTCTTCCTGTGATCAGTCAACCTTCGAAGGATAAGACAAGAAAGCACCATCGATGTCACAGCTTCCAGTCTGATACCACGGGGGTTTTAACACAGCATCCGCGTACCTTTTTTGAAATAAAGAATAACTGTCACTTGCCCCGTTTTGCAGGCACTTTCTATTCGCTCCATATTGAAACAATAACTTCGTTAGGTGAGTCATCTTTGAAGAGGACTGCATACATACCGTCCAGTTCTAGTGCCTTCTCACATTTCAGTACGGATATTTCGAACTTTATTTCTTCTTCCGATGAGCAGATAGCTTCACATTCCATTCGCCCGTATGCAATGTCTCCAGTGACTAATTTGCAGGAGGCTAGCTGTATTGGTCCTCGAAGTGTTCGGCTCATCTCTCTAGTGGGCGTTTTTGTGAGTGAATTAATGAGCCGCCCTTATCACCCATCGTTTTACTGACCGCTGCTTTCCAATAGCCAGTCGATCGTATCAGTTGATACAGGGCACGGCTGTTTCCGATAACAAAACCATTCTTCATTAATTGAGCTTTCGATGTCCACCGGAGCTCTCGGTCTTTCCTTAGGCTTTCCATTATTTGGCGTTTCAGAGAGATTTGCATGAGCACTCGTAATCGTTGCCCACTGGTATGAGTTTCCTGGCATCCATCATGATTAGCGATCTCGACAATATCCAGTGGTCTTGTTGTCGAATCGGACAAGTCGGACAGACAAAACTGAACGCCACTGGCATAGCTCCCTTCACATTTTGCCATGCTTCATCTACGTACTCGCTACCAGTACAGTATTAGTTTACCGTAGAGTTGTTGAGCTATGTCAGATGGATACTGTTGAGCTATGGTAGTTCTTCGAAGATAGTGGATTCGTATGCGCCATTGAGCCATTGAGACCGGGTCATGTCTGACGATGTCTCTAACCATTGGTGTCCCGTCTCAGGGTTGAACTAGCTCAGACAGATACTGCTGAGATATGGTTCTCTGAAGATGGTGGATTGGCATGCTTCTTGCCGACTTGCCAGATCCTGAAGACAAACCAAATGTCAGGAGTGCTCGCACCGTGGTGCAATCGATCCCAACCTCTGAATCTCGACTTCACCTGTCTAGGCCCTCGTGCTTCCTTCCGGTGGCACGGCAGCTAGGCACCGAAAGGGTGTTACAGCTGAACGATTATCTATATCTTACGGCGCGATCGGAATCAAGTTGTGTGCCACAGAAGGAACGGTAGTGTTGAATTGGGCCTCTGTACTGCTCATCATCATCGACAGCATGACATCAGTGTTCAACACCGATGCTTCACTGCCATACAACCATGATTTATTTGAAAGCCTTATTGTGAAGACAAGAATAAAGGTGGATAGGGAAGGGACTTAGTGCTAGGTTGCTACAATCATCCCGAGGTGCCTACACCTCCAGGCACTCATTCAGGCAATCTGGATAAAAATTGACAACAAGAAAACCACTGACATCGGTTGGTAGCCATATCTTGCAGTGTCTCCAACCAGGCGTAGTGGGGATCACGTGGTTCCAATCCTAGAAGGCGAGTGGCACCGACAGCACCCAAGCATTTCGTAATCTCCTTCATATCCCTCTGCCAGGTCAAGGGTTGGCCGCCGCTCTGCTTCCGCCACTCTGAACTGGGCATGGAAAACAGCACTCTCTTCGGTCAACGATGGTTAGGCATACGCAACACGTCCCAACCAACGCAGCTTCTAGTGCTGGACACATTCTTATATGGAAGTACCCGTTGCACAACCGAAAACTCGCTTTCTAATTGCCCCGCTACGGATTCGCCGACACCAACCCACACGAGCTGTGGTTCTGAGACAACGATTGTCAAACACCTGAAGACGTCTCAGTTCCGCTGCTCGAACAGGCCAAATCTCACAGCCATATAACAAAACAGCCCGCACTGTAGCTTGATACACACGTCCCTTGAGATTCAGGGATATACCACTTTGACGCTATAGGTGCCTCAAATTAGCAAACGCGACCAGGGCCTTGCAGATTCGTGCATTGACCTCATCTGTCACACTACAATCAGAAGTAATACAAGTTCCAAGATACGTAAAACGCTCCACAACTTCCAGTACCTCGCCCTGGATTGTAAGTGGCGTGTTCAGTGACTGCATGTCCACGAGCATGACCTTACACTTTGTGGGTGCAAAGTACATACCAAAGGACGGCATGACTTTGGTCAGTCCATCCAAAAACACTTGCGCCTTCTCCTCCTTTTCGAAGGCGAGAACGATGCCTCTACATATTCCAGGTCGACAAGGTTTTCGTCACAGGCTATTTGAACACCAGGGTTTTGGAGATCTTCCAGCGTTCGTCTCATGATTTCATCGATCACGAAGTTAGATAAGAATGAAGAGTGTGGGCATCCCTGACGGACGTCGATTTGTGTACGGAAGCTTCTGGAGAGCTCGCCGTATACTCTCACACGTCCGGAAGTCTGAGAACACAAAAAGCTTATTATGTTCACGAACTTCCGGGGCATTCCTTGGTGGGCAAGCGTGTCAAGAACAGACCGGTCAACCGAGTAGAATGCGCCTTGTAAATCCAGGCGTTGTTCTAGCACCTGAAGGAGTGAGAAGCTTTGGTCAACGCAACCCCTACCAGGCCGGAATCCCGCCTGCTGCTCTCGAGTCAGTGTTTCACGAGCCACCGTAAGGCGACGAAGCACAAATGACGCCAACAGTCTCGTTACGACCGAGAGCAACCTGATCCCCCTGTGGTAACCACACTCACTACGAGCTCGTTTTTTGAAAATGGGCACTATCATTGACTCTCCCCAGTTGTCTGGGACAGACTCCTTTTCCCAAATGCAAGCAAACAGACCAGACAAGCGCTGACTGAGGACTTCACCCCCATCTCTGACCGGAAGCTCGGTGGCGCTTGAGAAAACATATGCAGTCGTAAACCTCCGAGGCCGTAGGCGCTTACACGTTCACCGTCCAGGGTTCTACATCAACTGTGGGCTCCAGATGAGTGGCAGCTGGTTGCCACGACAATTGTTGTTCGAAGTTTGCGGCCCACCGGTTGAGGCGTTCTTCTTTATTCGATATGGTCACTCCATTTCGATCCTTGATGGTTTCGCTCACAGTTGGTTTTCGGGGACCGGTCGCATGGATCAAATGAAACAATCTTCGGGCATTACCGACTTTCTGGGCCTCTTCCATTTCCTTGACTCTCTGTGTCCACCACACTTTATGGTCGGCTCGCACACTCACTTTCGCTTGCCGCCTGATAATTCGTCGCATCAAGTTATGTTCAAGGCCGGCTGAGATATTTCTCCAAGATTTAAGCAATGTCACTGTGCCACTGATATCCAGTGCTTGAGGGCGCCTGGTGGTGCCGTGCCACAGGCAAAATTCCCAGCACTATGCAAACAGGTGGCAACCACGTCCCAGTATGAGTTCACATCTGATGGTGGAGCATTTGGAAGATACTCTAAAAGACTATTCTGGTAAATTCGTCTAACATCCGAATCTGCCAGTTTCTCAGTTGCCAAGCGATCTGTCCGCACCGTACGCGGTCCTGGAAAACGTAGGGAGAAGCGACCACGGACGAGCGCGTGGTCGGAACCCACAAATGTGTTTCAAAACGACCGACAGTCAGTTACTGATCCGCGCCATCGGTAACCGATGGCAACGTGATCGATTTGTGTGGCCGACATGCCATTGGGGGACACCATGTGGCCATACGACTACGGCTATTTCGGAAGTTAGTACTGCATAAAAACAGCCTGCGACCAGCACACAGCTGAAGCAATCGTTCACCACTGTCCGTACGTACCGAGTTCAATCCATGCCGACCTCCTAATTGAGTCTCAGATACTTGTGTATTCAGATCTCCGGCAACCACAACGATATCTGAGCTTTTAGCTCGCCGCAACAAGGCATTCAGGGCGCCGTAAAACCTGTCTTTGATGGTGTCGGAACTACATTCAGTTGGGGAGTGAACAGACACGACAAACAGGTATCTCTCAACTTCCCGCTTGTGAGACTCCTTCACATACCTTGCCAGACGAACCGCACAGAAGCGACTATCAGCAGGTATCTAGTCAAGCAAGGATAATTCCGCCGGGTGACTTAGGGCGATACCAACCCCTGCACATCCCGCCACAGCAGCCTCTGGATCACCAGGGGTGCGTAGCGGGAAACGACTGGAGAGTGATGGGGCGTTTAGTCAACCACTGTGCTTGCATCTTGAATTCTTGTTTCTGTTACACAGCACACATGAATGACAAGCGAATCCCATCGATGCTTGAAGAATGATTTCGAGATACCTGAGGATGTCGGCGCCATGTGACGAGCAGATGCTGCACGCAAAACCGATGCAAGACGAACGGAGTCATCAGTCCTAAATGTTGGACCTACAAGGGGAGAGTTATTAATGGGATGGGGAGAGGGGGAAGAAAAAGTATGTGAAAGAGAAAGAAGGGAGGCGTCAGCAGTAGCCTGTTTTCGCTTGCCCGCCCTGCTGTATGCAGCAAGTAAGGCGACCCGGCTGATGGCACCACGCGACGGCCGATGTGGCATGGGAGTATTGTTAGTTGTAAGTGTCATGATTGTACGTGGGCTGGGATACTGTCAGGGCGTCCACACCTAGACAGAAGGACGATTAGGGTCCTCAACCAAAAGCCTTTGGCTAAAAAGCCTAACCGCAAGGCAGCGATGTTTGGAGGGAAATGCAACTGCATTACCATTTTTACGGAACAAGTCGTCACATATTCCAACCCCCAACCTGGAGGACCAGGAGACTGTTTGTCAGACCTCTAACCATTAACCAACTTGGTATGAGGGACTGTGTGTCGAGGGGACACCTCCCAGTATAGCTCAATGGGTCGCAGAGGTGCGCAAAGCGTCACACCACGGTAAGGTCCAGTCTCTTCGTACCGGTGGCTGATCGCCGCGTGATCGAACTGAGTCCATGATTAATTTGCAATTCATGACCGCCAGATTACGCGATGTGAATGTTTACGCTGAGAGTTCGTAGTGGCCAGAAACAGCTGGTGATCAGCACACAACTGAAGAAGTCGTTCTCCGTTGTCTTGTGACGAGAATCGTCTCCGAATGGACCACCTAGGTGGATTCCAAGGAGCTCAGATGACGGACTTGGGCATTCATATCACCCGAAATTGTCAGTGCTTCTTGCTTGACGAATAAGCCCGGATAACTCTCGATAGAAAGTATCCTTCTCAGCGTCAGAACTGCAGTCCGTTGGGGCATATGCCGACCCTATAAACAATCACCGTTTTCATATCGAGGGACATTAAGATCGATTGGACTGGTAATCGAGCGTCGCAATGACCAACGCTCTCTAGAATCCAATCCAGTGAGGCGCGTGTAGTTTTGTGGGTGAATCTAACTACCGGGCGATACATTCCATGGCTCATCGCTTCTGGATCACTGGGCACATGGAGGAAGAAATGTGAAAGAGCTTAGTACGTCGCTGGCGTTCTGAGATGCATAACCATGCTTGGGTAATGTATGCGTGTTTCATAGACACAGCATAAATCGATTTTAAGGGAGTATAATATCTCGGTGGGGATTGTCTGTTTGCCAATTTGACAGAGTACGGACGTTGAAAGCTCCCAGGTGGAAAGCATCTCGTGAATTTGGCAAGGTGCATAAAGCACACCAGTCAGATAACTGACAATAAATTACCCAGCAACGTTTGCTTGTGCGGTGGGAAGTGTTGGGGGAGAACATCGGTGGACAAACTGTGCGGGCAAATGGTACTTCCCGGTTGCCCGGGCTGAAGAGGAGGTTTGGCTGAGATACTCCAGCATGAGCCTTTGACTCAATAGCCTGACCAACAAGGGAGTGATGATGATGATTATGACCCAGCTGCAGGGGGCTGGCCTAACTCGAGGACGGAGGGAGTAAGGCATTACTGTCTCACTACTGATGTGGCTGTACATAGCAGATGCCTTTTAAGCAGCATCGCATTTTGATTTTAGAAGTATTTCGGCCGTAATGAATAATGCGCGGGCGGTCGCCGTCAACCGTTAGGCGTCCGGTGGCTGATACCGGTTGACCTTTGAGCAACCCTGCTGATAAGGCTAAGCGGATAAAAGCGAGAGAAATTTCTGGCGGTTTAACACCCAGGAATGTATAGACAATATCATGTTTGAATAAGTGGTTCTTCCAATGTGCTCCCAGTCTCACCGGCCGATCGCAAGATATTAATCAAACTGAGAAGTGGGAAAGTGGGATAAAACAAAACTGATATACTGACTCAGCTTAATAATTAACTCCTTAAGAATCCGTTGACGAAATCTGACACCAGCAACGTTTCTGAAGCATCAGCGGTCAAAAACCTCTAGACGCTCCACATCAACTGGCCACAAAGGCCATATCTGGCAACCATACAACACTGCCCTCACCGTAGCCTAGCACACGCAACCCTTGAGACCCTGCGATATGCTATTTTGTCACCACAAATGATGCAAATTAGCAAGCGCGATTCGGGTGACGTAGAGGGGTCCATTGGACCCCTCCTGCGCTTGGCTAGAGACGCTGCAAGAAATGGCGGCTGATCGATGTGAGTGGTGTTTGTGCTATCAGGTTTTTTCCATATTGTATGACTGAGTGCTTGAAGGTATAGTGTAGTATACAATGGCTACCATTTTGGTTGATTTACATGCGGGTATTGCCTTTGTACAGCCTTGCTTGCTTGGCTTCGACTCATGAGCTGTACTTTGGTTTTCCATTCACAGAAATTGTCGTGAACCGCTACCTTCGGAGAATCACTGTCCCCTGGTGCTTCCATAAAGTGCTTTCTACCGTAGGCACCCCAGAATACTTGCGATAGGCCAGCACCAGGCCCCCTCTCTCACTAACTCTTTTCTCTTCTTCCTTTTTTAAACATAATTAGATAAACTTAGTAGATGTATGGTAGTGAAGCATCAGTGTCAAAACTAACGTTGCTGTCTGTGACAGCGGGTTATGGGGGGTTGATTATGAGGGCAGATAATTGTTGCTGAACTTATGTTTCCATAGCTACTGCGAGGCCAAAGATGTTCTGTGTGTCATATCCTCCATAGCATCGGATTGTTCAAGGACTTGCCAATACGCCGCTTTGATGGGTGCAGACACTGTTCTCTGTCGCGTAAGCAGAGTGCTTTCAGGATGTTAGCAACCTTCAGACTGTCACGTAGGATCATCTCTTTCCCTCTCTCTGGGACTAGCTGCCCCCTGTCGTGTTGGATGATGTTGGACGAACATGAGGTGTACGGGGAAGATCATCATCATCATCATCAAAGACAGCAACATCAGTGTTGACACTGATGCTTCACTGCCGTACAACCATAAGGTTTGTCTAATTATATTTAAAGCCCTAGAGTG
>SJOL01006432.1:210064-322626 GCA_004794785.1 Opisthorchis felineus | reverse complement strand
CTGCTTTCCTACCAGCACACGCACCCACTCAGGATACCCCTACCGCCAACCTAACTCCTTCCACTAGTCGTTCTGGACGACGTGTCCGTTTCCCTCAGCACTTAACTGATTACAAAACGTGAAGCGAGAACCTTTTTGATTCAGTGTTTTCATTATTCGAGCGTATTCCCCTTTCATGGCCAGAGATCTAGTGAGGGAGTAGTGTGGTGTTTTCAAACTTTCTTTTGCCTTCATTATAACGTTGCGTAGTTCATCAATTCCATAAACGTTTTTTGTTTGAACACAAAAAATGCAAAACCACAAAAACGCGCTTTTGTACAATTTGCATACATTACAGGCGTGGTCACGTGCTTCGACTTTCTGTTCTGGTTTTACTCGCGCTTACAGCGGTCATTCGCGAGTTTCGTGTGCTAATTGTGGTATCAAAACATTTCAATCTATCTTTGGATTTTATCACACGTAAGAACTGTTCAAAAGAAGTCCCCTGGACAACCATAATTGGATTATTATTTATTCGCTGTCCTGGGCCAACGAAAAACTACTTTAAAGAGAACAATTCTTATTGAGCCTGTTTCATTTGAATCTCTTGATTATTGTATACTCAATCTAAATTTATTATTTTATTTCGTTGCCACACACACCTGGCAAAGTAGCTTTTTGGGTACCCGGACCACTACATCGAGTAGGGACTGACGAGGTTTCAAGCCACCTCGTTTAGTGAGGTCAGGTCAGCTGTGTGTGAGAGGAGAAGCAAGGAATGGCTTTCTGCTGAAACCAGTTAGGAAAGATAATTTCGGGTAGTTGCTGGCTACGGTTGACAAATATTCCCTGGCTGTTTTCTCATGACCAGCATGGACGGATTTACTACGAAATCTTAGGTACTCACCTTTCTGTCTATATTCAGGACGATAGGAGCGGACTAACATCATTGCGCCACTCAAAAGTTTCCGACTGCATACACTTCGTACCGTTCGGCTATGTAACCTGACGCCCAGTCAAAACTGACGCCGTTTCTTCACTGTCTTCTCCAACGCACGGAGCCGTAGCTCCTCCCCTCGGTGGGCTCATATTTGGTTACCTTTCTCTGGTGCGCAGCTCTGCCATCTAAGTTTCGTTTTCTGGATCCCTCATTGACGATCAGCTCATGCAGTTTAGACCTGGCTCAAACCGTTACGTACCAGCTAGAAGAAGAATTTGGATTGTTTATTTGAACTAGCGGGATGCTTTTTATTTTGGCGCGTACACATACAAGGGTCCATACTGAATACTTCCGAGTAGGCGGCCATGGTAGTCGCTCGGGCGCACGAAACACTGTTGCAATGTGGTATCTGCATCCGATAAAAGAGTGTATAACACCCGGTGCGTGTCGCGCATCATCCAAAACAAGAACCATGCAGGTATTTTTCTTTGTTTAGCCTGAAGTTCTGTGCTTGGGCGGACTTATCACACGAAAGTTCAAATGCACCCACTATATCAACACGTGGAGCCTCTCTACTGAGACGTACACTAAAACTTCAGCAACAAGACTGAGTTGCAGCAGCTTCCTGACCATGTCGATTGCTTGACCCAGTCTAAGATCCCGTGATGTTGAAAAAAAGTGTGGACTACTGGTGTGCAGGACATTACACAGAGTTCATTGTCCTCTGCTGCAGTGGGTGTTTGTTCAATTCTGATTTTTAGTTTGAATGCAACTAAAAGGGACTGATTTGTGTGATTAACAGTGTATAGGTTATCACTTCTCATTTTGAGAAGTGCACAGACTTATGATGCCCTTAGTAAACATAAGATTGATCCCCAGACTTCCTGCGTCCGAAGTTTGCTAGCCAAGTCTTGACAGGAAGCCAATGAACACAGGAAGCTGCCCCTGACATAGCGGCTCTCCTCTGGCAGTCTTAAATTTATTGTCTCCTAAAGAACGATGCTTCAACCAAGTTAGCTTGCGGACCATCGAAGTACACACTTCCGATTATCGCTTCGAGTTTGCAGCTGAAGATCGGATTGGGCGCCCCTAATTGGTGGCAGTCATAGCGCTGCATAGGACATAAGGGGTCAACGCCCTGTCGTTATTACACAGTATCCCAGCTGGCGCGTAGGACAAAGTTGTTCATGCAGCTTTGTTTTGTTTTGACTACAAATTTTCCTCATTACACGCTCTAGAGGCACGTAGTAATTTGTAGCGTTTTCCTGGAGGATGGCGTGTCTGAAGGATTTCAACCAGTTCAGCGGATCCATGCGATAAAAAAGGTGACGGGATAAGGTGTGAACGTGTCCGCTCCGCCTGGAGGACTGGTATGATATATCATCATCCTATGCGCCATGCCCGAGGCACTGCGTCAGATGATCTGACCAAAAGGTCCCCATTATCATGAGCGAAATGCATCATCTCACAAACCATCCACAACCCTAATTTGGCTCCAAAGGTGTCTGCATATTCTTCTGGCCTACCAATATATTGCCAGGACCTCCGAATGTTTTGGGTGTTATCCCTTGAGGTTCTGCAAGTGGCACATGTAACCGGCCATTTCTATTCCAGTACATCACTAATAATTGTTCATAAGCCATCCGACCTGAGCACATAATGTAATTTTGGTGAAGTATAAGTATAGGTGTATCATAAAGCTTTTAGAATAGATCATACTCACGAATACCTCTGGGAGATAAGGCTTCAAAACGAAGTGGGGCGTTTGAGGTTGCATCCATATCCATTTTATCCGAGTCTCCGAAGCAATCGGGCCTGAATACGGAGAATAAACAGCTTTTCGAATTGACAGCAACACTTCTATCACGAAATCAGCAAACATTAATTGTGTTAGTCAATCTTGTTCATTTTCGACTTCGGCAAGGACGAGCACATCAATTTGGCATGCCCGAACACACCGTCCACTTCGTAAATAATTGTACTCATGACCTTCCAAAAGGCGGGTGCGGGGCCAGAAGCCGAAAGGGCATAAAATTCCGGTTATTGAAACCGACGATGTCGGGTCATCCTAGACGAAACGGGCGAAGTATTGTCAAGCGAAATTTGCGGTTATGCGTTCCTGGGGTTTACTCCATGAAAGAATTTAAAATTATCGACTTGTTTGGTATATCTTCGAATTTCACTGTTGTGCGAACCTATCTACAAAGCCACCAACCAAGTAATACAATGGTCTTTAAGGAAACGTGACGTTTTTTGGCAGCTCCCTGTAGGATGACGACTACTACACCTCATGCTAGCGACAGAACTCGCTCAAGAATCCCCTAGGAGCACATTTCAGCCTATCCCCGGTCAAGGAATAACAGACCGTACGATAGGACGCATCATTCCACAGAAGTAGATTCACAAGTTACCCTCACCTACACAACACATACACATGGTGCTCCAAAACACCTCAGGATAAGGTATTGATTTCAGCTTGTGCGCCATTAATTGACAATTATTGCATAATCAGTGTTGAACTGTTGAGTAAAGCCACCAGGTAGAAACGGCCCGCAATTCTGCCTAAGAAATAGAGTTAAAACTATATCTGCAATTGTACACTTCCTTTTAGTCTTCGGCATTTGAAAACAAGAAGGCGGAATGTCGCCGACGCACCACACAGATGCCGCGATTGGAGAGCTTAGAGCTTATCTATGGGAGAAGTTCTCGCACCTGCTTTACTCCCATCGATTCCTGAAGCAGGTAGAAGTATTTGTGCATGAAGCCTTTTCCTGCGACTTCTTGGTATGGCTAATTTATATAAGCCAGAAATTTTACAAGGCTAAAACTGCTTCCAACCGGAAAGGACAAGTTGCCTGAAATGGGCGAATGTTGCTGGTATTTAGGCGCCTACAATAATTTATAACAGTTTCCATAGCCTGCAACCCACTCGTTGACGTAAATTTGTGGGAGTTCCACTCCTGCATGCAAGTTCGTTTCTGGTATGCTCAACCCAAACAGACAGACGTGAGAGTTGCTTCGTCGTAACTCAAGAGGTGCCTTCCGGAATAATTGCCGTGATACAAACACCCACCAAATTTTGGGAATCCCCGCGCCGTTGGAGTTACCCAATGCCTTCAGCATATGAATAGTACACGTAGTATTCCATCAGCTGGATAAAAGACGCGAATGCCCCCATAATTTGTGCAGGACCTTTACACACAGCTCGAGTTTTTCCAAGCTAACTGCTTGATGTCGCCCTGGAAGCATTCAGAGTATGCTGAAAGGCAGCGAAGTCCTCGTTTACAAATGGCGTCACACAACAGACATTCCGCGATCGGCCTCAAGGAGCTGTCACATGGTCTTATGTCACAGATGCAAATGGTAATCTTCTTAGAATAACTTTAACCACCAAACTCCACCGTAAATAAAGGAAGAACCTCAAGCAATCAGTCTAATATGCCTAACGTGGCCGTCGTTGTTGATGCTTTATAGCCAAACAAGCACACTCACGCGCGCGACAAACACGCGGCTTGAGGTCCACGATGCAGGATGTATCGTATGTGTATCGTAACGGCCAGCTATACGAACCCAATCCTAGTGCAAGATTAACCTAAGCTCATCAATTTTAACTAATGAATATTAATTGTCCAAACGAAAGGGGACAAAGTTGACCATTACACATGTTCTAGCAGAATAATTTACGGCTTCCTTGTTCCGTAGTATTTTCTGAGCCAATAGTGCCCTAAATAAATGAGAGAGCTTTCTTACTTGACCAGAATATCACGTGGAATTCTGCTTGGCTTACAATGAACTGCTTGCTTTATAAAGCACCAGCGTCATTTTCAAGCAACGTTTCATATCGTGCCGTATTTTGTCGCCGGTTATTACCGAAAAATAGGCACCATGATCTGCAGAGCTTGCCCAAAATTCATGAAACTCCAAGACCTATGGGTTCCTCTTCTATATTCTCAATACCTACTGCTTAATTAATGTGATTTTCCTCTCCCCCACTGAAAAGTCTTGGGACGCAGCAGCGTACGGTCTGAATAGTTTTCAATACAGGAAACATTGTTACTGTCACGGAAACTGACAGATGTATCGCTTGGTAGAGCCGCACAACGAGGAAACTAGAGTTCAGATGGATTTTGACGGCTCCGATCAAAGTTGAAGCTAGAGTTAAACTGACCTCCTTAATAGGTCGAAGGTTGTTGTCAAAACAACGGATTACTCACAATGACGGTCTGGTCTGTCGGGTTTCCAACAGGTGCAGCTTACGCGCCACTTGGTTGATCTCTCTGCAGGCCATGAGCAGGTAATGGTGGTGGTATGGAGATATGTACAGAGGTGCCCTTTTCTCTGGTAAGCTGTAATCTAAATGCTGTCGTTGGTGGGTGGTGAAGCGACCGAAGAGATCATCTTCGGATGAGGCTTTCCAAAGCTGGATTGGATTTTAAGGATGTCGTAAGTTCCAAGAATGTGATCTTCACAACTATAGGCCGTAATGTTATACAATAGTTGCTCGGATGCCCCCGTCAGAGTGCCCTCACGGTGAAGGTCACTGTTTCTGCTTTCATGGAATGATTTATTTTGGCCCGTTTGTGTTTAGGTGAGGCACGCCTTATAACTACAGGGTGATGTATCTTCGCACGTTTTCAAACGACATCCGTTTGTAATGTGGTTCCCTAATAGGATCATAATGAGTATTTTCTCTGCTCTGGCTGATGAAATCAAGAATTCTGCGGTGTCCCGCCCCGCACGACCATTGTTCATTCTGGCTGGTCTCCGGTTTACACACACGTGGACCTCCAACTGAATCAAAATCACCCGTGACTTTACATCGGCCTGACTCTACCTGTGTCAGTCCCCTCGTCTAATGCACATCCAGCTGCCACAGGAATGCGCATCCCTTTGTCCGATTACCACAACCTTTACGTCCGTTACGGGGCTGTCCGGAAACCGGAGTGCGTCGGTGCAATGATGGCGCGGCACCGACATACCTAAGTTAATGGCACCCCCGCAACTATTTTTTTTCCACTCTCGACTGTTTCTTCTTGCCCACTTGGACCTTTAATTGCAACTACGAACAAATTGTTTAGCCGACCCCAACCAATTCTGGGACGAGTTCGTGCTAACAGGCTGAACCCTTCGTTCAGATTTAACTATCCCGGTCTTGCGCTGCGATTTCAGTTCCTCTTCCACAAGTTCAACGGTTTAATTTACGGCGGTCGTTCGGCCCTATGCGGAAACAATACCTCTACCTCGCTAATGTCTTTCACATTTGAATTCCCTTCAACAGCGACACCAGTGAGTCCATTCAGTTTCACTGTAAACCATAGTTCTGAGACGAAACTCGCCACTTGCCTCCACTTCGAATTTCTCCATCCCTTCATCTTTTCGTGACCCTGGCCATTCACTCAACCGCCAAGGTCACTGAGGGCCAGCGGAGGCTTTTCAGTTTTAGTTCAAGTCAATCGGCCTCATCATTGAACTATTCGTACCGCATGCAATATTTTTGTTGTTCACAATCTGCGATTAATTCTCACGTGGCAAGCATGTATCCTTGGTTCTGCCTTCCTCCCTGTTGCGTTGTTGCCCACCAAATTCATGTTGTAACGGCCCGGCCATACCTCAACTTGTGTCTTCCCTACAAGTTGGGAAATAAGCTCACTACTATTATTATTAATTCCATGTAAAATTGTCCACTACACAACCACTCGTACTTAACTTCGGCTTACACCTATTCATCGAACCATATACCCTGCATAGCTCTAAAAGCCGCTAGAAGCTCTCCAACACCCTCTCAGTCGGTAAGCAGTTGTGTGACATTCTCGGAAAGTGGTAAGATTTCAATCCACTCTAGGAAAACCTCAGTCCATTCGCACGAAACATGGGGTTTTAGTAGATTGCAAACAGTATTTTCAGCCACTCTGTATGATTCATCGGATGTTTTGTATGATTCCCGTAAATAGTCCACTATTTGGTTATTTCTGTAGCGGTTAGAATTTCCCGAAACCCGTTTGTATGAGGCCACCGAGCTTTCGAGTTACTGTATCTACCGCAACGGTCTATCGTTGCTAAGTGGATAATCGAAGCCAGAGTTAGTCTGCAGGGAATGCCTCCGTTAGTTAGCTGGGGTGTTTTCCGTGGCACTGTTGACAGATGGCATTTTCAGCTCTTTCATGCTAGGATCTGTGTTATCTGCTGACCTCATGGATTGTAGGTTTGTTTTTAAGGCCTATAATGAAAATGAGAGATGAAAATGCTGTGAAAGTGCCATTACCGGTCGGCTGTGAAGCCGATGCCTCATTACAGCGCCACCAAGGAATGCAATAGTGACGGCTTCCACAAAGCAGTCTTTGGGTGGGAGCCTCAATTCACCCAAAAAACAACCGATAAACGTCACAGCGCTTCCCTTGAATGATAACGTTCCAGCTGGACCAGTACGCGCATCGATGGTTTATAATGAACCAAGGCTGTTGTGTGCCGGCGCAATGTGCCGCGCTGATACTGATAACGATTTCATGCCCCATATTGGTAGTTGGCGCTTACTGAGCGAGGCCTGAGTATCCAGTTTTGGCACTGGTTTTCATCCTATCTTTAAGGTTCGCTTAGAAAATGCGGTACTTTCTAGTTGTGGACGCCTCTTACGTATACATTTAACTGCACATCGCTGCTGATGGATGAATTTCTTACGTTCTATTAACTGTTGCGTTGTCCATCATACATATGGTGGTTGTTGAAAATGTTATCACCAAACCCAATCCTATCAGTTAGACGTTCTCCGACAAATTAGTATGACTAGACCCGTTATTTAACCATATTTAACTACAGGCGTTAAAGTATTCAAATTTTGAAAACAAGTAGGACTAAGTGTTTCTTCACCGAATTCATGCTCCATGTGCTACAAATTACACTCCAAATATGATCAAAAACTTTACTCTATCACATATAAGTGACACGATTCTTTGTCATATGTTACTTACCCTGGCCTAAGCAAAGAGGATTCCCAATCCGGAACGACCGAATGCTGAATTTAGCCGTTTTGGTGCAAAACCAGTTACACTGCTTATGGTATTATGCGCAAGTCACAACTAATGAATGTGCTGTCTGAAGAAGAAAGCGGGGTCTGTGGGATGCTACCAGTTCGAACTCTACCTAAATGACGGAAGCTTCCGAAATCGCTGGAAGCAGTGTACCTGCTGTAAGTTACTGTCCGAAATATAAAAAAACCTGCCCACCGGTAGACAAATAGTATGGGTTTCAAGCGAAGGGACGAAGATAATTGCTTGTTTTCGTATTGGGTCATTATCAATTTTATACAGAGGGTCCACCAAAACATGCCAGATGGAACACCCTAAGAAAGCAAACAACACAAAACCCATTTACATGTAACAACAAAGACAAAACAGGATAAACTAACCTACCACATAACCCATTGCAGAAGTAGGCAGTTTAGCCCCCACAATCTCCAGATATCTAATATTACTGCCTAGACAATCATGGATGAGAAACCACGATGTAGATGGTACACAAGCTAGCACACGGGTCTGCTAGCGAATACCGGTTTGCTAGCGTCAACGAAGTGGAGACCGATTTCGAACACAGCTGCTCACTAATAGGAGGTTTGAATGAGCTCAAATTCCTCGGCGCGTGTTAGGGTTGATAATTCCATTGTTGCTTGCGGAAATACTCTAAATGTATAAAACATCTGTTTTGAGTCCCGACTCTTAGGTGTTGTAGCTGAAGGAGGCAAATTTCAATAGTCATATAGACTAATGCACGTAATATGCGTATGGGGTATAAATATACGGAGACCTAAATTTACCGCATGTTTTCAACTTTTTAGGGATATAACGACTGTAACTGGCTGCGAATGCACCCAAATTGGTTAACGTCATAACTGTTATTAACGGAGAACAACGTGAACGAAATTACCCAGGGCTATGACGTTTCGTAATTACTAGCACAAACAATCTGTAAGACAATTCTGTGAATGAAAATTTGACATTGTTCATGCTCCTCCAAATAGTGATAAACTGCGCTCGGATGCTACATATCAAAGTTTGTTATTGGCAACTATCAAGGAAGAACCAACTATATGCATAAATATACCAATGATTTCAGTGGGGAAATTACATTCTGCAACAAGTGACCTTAGTATGTCTAATGCTCGATTTTGTGTAAGGCCTTGTATTCATAGTTCTGTCAGATTCGAATATTGCTGCGATCGAGGAGCATAACTGGATGTCCTAGTTCCTTGAACATCGTTGGGCTGTTTAGTATGGGCCATGTTGTACGGAGCCAGCCAGTAGCACTTACCCGAAACCCATATGAAAACCTCAGCCTTTAGCAAAACATAGCCTAAAGTATCTAAGCATGCTTACAAACTACCGAGCAGATATATGCACTGGGTAGCCACGTAAACCTATGGCATCTACAGTAGCATTAGCCAGTGCTGCGATTCGTTGGATGCGTTTCCGTATAGCGAAATATTTCAAACGCCGGAAAATTCGTGGATGACCGTAGCGTACAGCATATTCTTAAAGATCTACGCCATTGTCTAGCATATGATCCCCAAGTAAAAGTGCAACTGCCAGCAACTTTCAAACGAAATGTTTTATTAGCGAAATACACTCATTTGCAAACAAACTTGGTTTTGCGAGAGACTAACCTGGAACCCAGCTGGATTTCTCGTTTATGGTGTTTCTAAGCAGCTGAATATGCTGCACCAGGCCGCCTCATGTTTCAGCTGGTACGATATTCGAGACATCGCGATACAGGTATAGACGTAATACACTACTCATAAGGTACCAACTGAAACATGAGGTGGCCTGGTGCAGCACATTCAATTGCTTGAAAACAGCATAAACGAGAGATTCAGCTGGGTTCCTGGTGAGTCTCCCGTCAAAACCAAATTTGTTTGCAAATGAGTGTAATTCACTAATTTCGTGCAATTTGGGTTCAAGCAGAACAAAGGTTGACGGAATCTCGCGGACTGCGCCTACCTGATGAGCCTCAAGAAGGGCGAAACCGGTCGTGGGCCGCCGAAGAATTTTCAACAAGCTTATGAGTAGTGTATTACATCTAGAAATGTTCCATCATTCAGTGGCTCTTTTGGAAAGCTAAGCCACCCCCTCTAAATTTAGGTGGTGCACAACCACCTTCTGATAACAAACAGTCGAAAGGAAAACCCAGGATGGCTGTTTTTCGACAGCCGATTTTGAACCACTTATGACCGGATAAGCTAACTCTCAGATTAATTCCTGGGGTACCAATTAGTGTTGTCTGGGGATAAGGTTGTCAGTATGACTACTGGTGCAATCGAAGTAGGTGTTACCAACTTCAATATAGTCACCGAATAATCCCGACAGGATTATGTCCCATAGCATGGTTGGTTTGGAAAACAGATAGAACTTTTCCCAGTCCCACAAAATCCTTCATCATGCAATGTTCGCATCTAGTTTATTGAACGTCTAAACTATCGCGTGATTATACAAAAATCGTGGAATATACTATACGCTTTCAGCAAATATGTGCGTTCTACTAGGGCCAGTAATTTATGCACCAAGAAGTACGAGGATATTCTACCCTACAAGGTTGTGCAAATTGATGCGTGTGTGTATTTCTTTTGCACACATTATACTTTAGTGACAGCATGTAGTAGTTGAAGTATTTCTGACAGTTTATCTCAAGCGACCTAATGACTGTAACTAGAAACAGAAGCAAATCACATGAATTGAACTGAGTAACACGAAAATACGAATAATCAATCGATTAGCTTGCTAATCGTTCTGGAGAAGGCACAAGGTGCGATTACGACCCAGTCCAAAGAGTGGATATTATCGTATAAAAGATTAAATGAGTGAATGAAATAGCACCACCACAACTACCAAACGGTCAGCTTCTCATGTTTTAACTCTATCGTGCCAGTATTGGGCATTTGAGAGACCAGAACAACTACATTTAGGGACATGATTGAACTATAAAGCATAGTCAGACGCTCCACCGGTAGCAACATGGAACATCCAAAAAGAGTATCAACAAAGGCAGGATACAAATGAACAAAACGAAAATCAGTGGGGGAGATGAGTAGTATAAATTAAATATGGAAGTGTGAACTAGAAGTGCTACCACTCTCGAGTAATCCACGGATTGATTACTTTAATGTGATGCGCGAATGCAATTTTTGTGCTGGGAATTCTACCGAAAGTTGTTTCTAGTAGTTGGTATTGTCACGCCTTCTTGCTGAAAAAATGTTCTGCTCGGAGCGTTACAACCCATAAGATAGATCTACCTTGCAGCAACAAGCGAAAGTTCCGGATACGTTTCTTTCGATATGCTTGTCTCTGAATTGGATGCAAAAATTTTTCTTGCAAGTTGTGGGACAAACAGCTTGACAGTATCCAGGATGTTTCATATCTAGTCATTGAGTAATTTCAAGACGGATTGCTGTTAACCCATCTTAGAACTGGTATTTATTAGCCTACACATGTGAACCTTGTTAGCGCCGAATTAATCATGGGCACATTACAGAATTTTGGCCAGTACTGTTTTCGATACTGACTGAATCGACTTTCGAGCTTAAGCAACCTTAGATAACCGATGCTCCGTCAGTAAAAACTTTTCTTTTATCTGCACGAGCCACAAGTGCTGGGTGAGGATTACACCCCTCCAAATGTTAATAAAGATACCGAACCGCAATTTCCTAACACACGTAGCCGATCGGTTATCTCATGGCTAAAAAATCTTTGTTTAGGACCAGGTATTATAGGGATGTGAGGAATGCATTATTCATCAAACGAGGGGGATGCAATGCTAAGCTTATACACCCAGGCAAGAGGTGTCCTGGCAGCCAAATTGTAGTCTTAACATGCTCGGTGCAGGAATGAATCAACAGAATCACCCTTCAACTCCGAAACGGAAACACACTACTCGGCCTACGCAACCGACCACCATAATGATAGTCAAACAAGCCCCTCCGTTATTTTATCTGTAAAGATGTATGGGAGTTTGCCGTTTAAACGATAATGATGGGCCTATAACCGGTAGAAAACCAGCGGCAGTGGACTTCATTCATGTACGCAATCGATATCCATGGATCAGAAAAATATCTCTCCCAACGTTCGTCTGTTTCCGCCTTTCTCCGATGGTGACCTGCAGTTTCACTAGATAACTTACCGTGGGGGACGGCAACCTTCAGCTTAACTGTGGAAAAGATTTTTTACTCTCTTGAATGGTTTCGGGAAACGTCTAGTATCGGGTGTTTACACTATGTTTTGAACAGATTTGGTTGCTGGCGGGTGTTCTTTAGTAGAAAATTTCAAGTTCGGTAAGATTACCTTCTTCATGGTGGTTATTGTGTATTGAGGGTTTGTCTATTGGAAAGATTACTGTACCGCGACGAAGTTGCCTAAGGTGTCCACCAACATTCTACTGACACAGAATTAGTTGTGTGGCGCAGATAGACAAGATGTTAAACGAACTGTATTATCTATGGTAGCCTCAATCCGTGCGAATGTTGTCCAGCGTCCTGTCTGTTCTTCCAAACTGAACGGCGTCCCAGCCAATCACCAGCATGTAGGTATCGCAAGTATTGTTGACCAGTGGCGGTGCTCACACAAACGACAGGACATGACATTGTTGCAGTGCAGGTGGTCTAATTCATCCTGAGTGGATGAAAACATCTGAAGTGCGTCTATGATTAACCGTTGTACACTGTCCCGCCATCAACCATCCTCCTGTGCCGATTGTCCGATAACCTCCGGAACATGGTGCACGATGAGCTGTCACAAAACTACTAGTTTCCCCCGAATTTAGCCGACAGTGAAAATTGGGAGGGTGAAATTTGGTGAGTTGATGACTGAGACCGTTATTATGCAGAACAAATATTCGAGTTTTTAAGTTAAACGTAGGTAAATCCATTTGAGGTGAACGGCGTAACTGACAGGTGCAAAATCCTGTTGGTACCACCCTGGATGAATGATCTAAATGACTATACAGTCAACAAATATAATTAACATTATTATTTCGTAGTAATCTGGGGATATTTGGTCATATTCAGTAGAGATTTCATTCTGTCAATGAAGCCAATCTATACCGAAGAGCCGAGAAGCACTGTACGGTTGTTTCATCCTTGTTGGGATCCATCATCAGTGTGCATCTCACGAAACTCAAAGGGTTTCTGACCCGCGACCGTCCAGCCAGTGGTTGAACACTTAACCGTTTGGCCAAGAGTGGCTGATCAGCAATGTGATTAGCTCTCACTAAGACAGGAAATAGCGCAACTCACCCTTCAATAACAGGAAACCACATCACGTGGTCACGTATTGTCTGGATCCTCAAGTGACGACTTCTCAGAAGTAAGTTTCACAGTCCAGTGAGATTAACCTTCCTCTGAGCTGCTTATTTTTTCATAGCAGTCTGAGGAGATACGCACTACTGATAATTCTCAACAGGGAAGAAACAGCTGTACGGTGCTTCTCGGATCTTCAGGTTAGATTGGCTCCACTGACAGGATGAAATACCTACTGAATATGACCAAGTCTCAGATTACCATGAAAAAATAAGCAGCTCAGAGGAAGGTTAATTTCACTGGACTGTGAAACTTGCTTCTGAGAAGTCGTCACTTGAGGGGCCAGTCAATAGGTGACCACATGATGTGGTTGCCCATCATTAAAGGATGTGTGGCGCTATGTCCTGTCTCAGTGAGAGCATATCATTATTATTGTTCACTGGACAGCAACCCACGTGTTGACATTCACTTATGCGTACAAGTTTGAACATGAACTGTGATCATCCGGTCCTTTCATTCGGTTTAGAGAACCGAAGCAAGACACAATCCAGTGGTTATGTTGCACAAGGTCAAATACTAACGCACAGAGATTTGGCATGAGTATCCGCAGCACCGTTAGGAAAATATGAGGACGAACGAAATTAGTTTATAGATTTCTAACCGATTAAGTCCGATAAGTTACCAACAGGCATATACTTCTAAACAAGATTCCTGGCCAAAATAAAACAGGAGCGCCGCTTGCTGAGAAAAATAAGCTGACGTATCTCTCAAAGCTACAGATATATATTAAGCTGGAAGTGAGTGTGCGACACAAAATCTGCTCCAGTATGCACCACACTCAAAATGCGTTAAGATGAGAGGAGTGCCTTGTGATTTTCATACACCTGAAAGATCAAATCAGCTGGGTCATGATCACATCAAATTGAACCTTAAGCGGAGTCATGGAATCTTTAGTGACAATATACCGAAGGCGACCGAGAAGAAAATCTGAATTTCAGGAAGCAAAACATCGTCATGTCTCTTTTCGGTGTGGTTTTTCGCGAATAGGAGAATCCAAATTTCTATTCTTCTGGTGAAGTAGACAACGGATCTTTGCGTCAGTATACTACATGACTCCTTTCGATTCCACTAAGCTATCTGAGATCCATGGCCTTTGGTAGGACAATCTGGCGGCGCAGAGAGTCCATTTAAGCAAAACGTGGTTGTTGTATCATAGCAACAAAAAAAACTTACAGATCTGCTCAGGCTAAACCGAAGGCACGTGGAGTCCTCTGGCAGAGCGTGTTTATTCAGACAACAGTGTCCTTCGTGTATAGAATGAAGTAACACGAGGTCAAAAAAAAATTCGATCAAAAGTATACATAGGGTATGCGATTCAGTCACAGCTCTCTTGCTTATTTTGAGTCGCGCGACAGCTTAACCTAAAGGCTGCCACAGCTGAACGATTACTATCGCTGAGGATAATGATGATAAGCTTACTTATTAAACAGGTGGTTCTGTCAGTGCTCCCACAAGCAGTTCACTCATCTCGGGGCACATTTATGGCGATGAATTTATAGACGTAGTACGCTACTCATAAGGTTGCTGAAAACTCTTCCACAGCCTAAGACCGGTTTCGCCCTTCTTGGGGCGCAGGCCCCCAGTTTCCGCCAACCTTATGTTCTATTTGAACCCAAATTGGACAGATTTAGACAAACACACTTAATTGCGTATCAATTTGGTTTTGACGGGAGACTCTCCTGGAACCCAGGTGAATCTCTCCTTTATGATGTTTTTAGGCGATGAATTTACTTAAGAGTGCGAAAAAACGCGTTTATATGCTATGCGCAGTACGAATGTCGAATTCATTTTGCTATGTCGCAAAAGTACAAGAACATAGGGCAGTTTCTTGAGAGTATTTCAGGAACTATATTCCAACGGATCATCCGGATCCAGTGGTTCTGACATCAGTGGTAGTCTTTGTGTGCGCAACACACTCCCAATCAGCTGATACAGTCTTGTGATCACACGTGAAACATATGTACGAACAAACGTTAGGGAAGACTACCATGAAGTATTTTGAGCAGATCAAACGTGCAGACATATCCGGGGAATAATCTGAGGTCCTCGACATGTGTCCGTGCAATTTAACGAAATAAAAATATTTTTATACAGGCAACCGAAGTGCGGCAGGATTATACATGCCGACCACTAGGGATTTTGCTCCACAACGTACAGCGCAAAAACCTCCTGTTTGTCATAAAAGTCGATAAACGCGTTCCAAAAACTTAGAACACACTTTTGCAAACGAACGATTGCGTATGTTCTAGCTTCCCGAAATCTGAGGACGTGTGAAAGAGGAGACACTATCTGAACTGTCATTCTGGCCTAACCAAGCCACTGGGGCAAAGAGGACAGATGACTGCACATTGTGAAGCAGAATCAAATTAAAGAACTGGGGGACGAATAAGAAGCAAGGAATTGTTGCTTGACTTCCAACCTGGTTGACGAGGAGCCGATGACTCTTACCGATGGTTGGATACACGTTCTGAAGGGCCAGCACCCCACACTAGGTAACGAACCTGAACAAGCCATCTCAATTAGATTCTCTGTACCGTTTGACATTCAACAATCCGCAATTGTTTTCACAATCTACTTTTCATTTTTGCAAATTTACCCGTGGTATTACATGTAAGAGTAGGAGAAACGAAGCAATCTTAAAAGTTATGATGATGGGAGAGCAAAACCTTACTTAGCCTGTGTGATACGTTACTTCCCATTCTTCGGACATTCCGGTAGTATCTACTGGTGAATAGGGGTAACTCCGTTGGAGACAACACGGGCCATTTTCAAAACGTGTACAAAACCACCAACGTCTTTCCGTTCACCTAGGGCTCTAGACAAGATTAGCTACTTGGTCAAGAGGTTATTTATTGGTAACGTGCTTTCGACAAACTCTCAATGACATGTTGAGTCAGCTGTGCAAATTAATGGACCATATGGGACACTTCGCCAGCATCCAACTGGCCACCGAAGTCAAATTTGGGTTAAAATAACTGTGCGCGATCCCCTAAAATGTGGGAAACTAGATGGAGTCGGGTGACCGATTAAAATGCGCTTAATGGAGACCAGCTATGCACTGTCTATTGTGGTTGTGTGGAATATTTGATTTTCGGGCGACCTTGGCGCATAACCAAGGTGGCTACCGAACGAGAACATGAGCGAAATGCCACTAGAGTTGTAAGAAGGCTAAATTAAATGTGTGCAGTGCATTAGCAGAGCAGCTGAACCGCAAATAAGTCGTAAATTTAATCTGAATGGCCATATTATTATGTATCCATCATCTGGGCTTGAGCACAAGTTTACCAGTATATTGCACGATTATTCTACAAATGCGACTTACACACTCATCTGCATACCAATTTGGTTTTGACAGGAGACTCAACTGGAATCCAGCTGAATCTCTCTTATGATTTTCCTAAGCAGCTGGGTGGGCTTCGCCAGGCCGCCTAATGTTTCACTTGGTACGATATTCGAGATATCGCAACACATTGTAGACACATAATACACTACGCATAAGGTTTCTGAGTTTTCAGCAACCCAAGCACCACCATCAGAATCGGGACATTTCCAACGAATGCTCGTTTGCACGAACCACAGGCTAGATTATCGCAACAGTTTACTCAAGTCTGTTCGAGAAGACTGGCGTTATGAAAGAACAGTGCTCGTGACGTCGCCAGTTTAACATCGCAGACCACAAGCAAATCCGGGTACACCACATAGGGAGTTAGTATTGTGATGTTCCTTATTGGGAAGAATAAACAAGACGAGAGAAGCCATCTAATAAAAATAGAAGGTTTCTCAACTTCAATTCACAGTGGGGTTTGTATTGGTGAAGAGAGTCGAAGTACAAACTGGAATAAAATTGTCACATCGATGGGGGCGTACTCATTTTGAAATTGATGCTTTTGGGAAATATGACAGTATTGCCCGAATGAAAACTCTCAAGGTAGAACTTCACTAAATTTGACCAACCATGGTAGGGATCTTAGCTAACCAACAGATTCAGGATGGGACTGATAAGTACCTTGAAAATGATAATACACAGAAACCTTGGGGTTAAAACTAAACACAACTAACCTTCCGAGAAGACCAACAACAGAATTATGACTGTCACTGACACTCTCAATAACACCCACCAGTTGGTTAGTACATACGTTGATTTGGCTATGAAATTTAAGGGAATTTATAGCCACGCATATACGGAAATGTCCGGAAAGAAAGCAACAACTTTGTGGTTCCATCATTACACTCAGTGTTTTGTCAGTGCGTCTTAAGCAGGGGAGTAACCTACTGTAGACAGACAAGTGGAGGAAGAAAATCAGTTGTCTTTTTTCTCCCGTGAACTGAAAACTCACATACGGCAACCATGAGGTCGTGAGGTTGACTAGGTGATTACGCTCGTGGGTCGAATTCGTTAGAGGCTTTACTGTTCGTAAACAGTCAGGTAGTTGTTCGTAAACTTTCCTGATGAACACAACGGATCTGCAAGTTACCAGACGAGTGACAATGAGGACATAGAAGCGGTCAGCCATTTAGCAGTAGCACTTCATTACGATCATCAGGTGGATGTAGAATGAATAGATCGCTTGATGTTCAGACCATTATCTCTAGAACGAAGGGACCGTCGAGCTTATATAGTTTCCTAATCAAATTAGTTTACCTGATTAGCTAGGATCGGGAGGTGACGCGTGGCGGACCGCATTCTCAGGATTATTCAATTCCGTGTGTAACAGAGGATTCCTTAAATTCCTGAGTCATGCAGATCGGGCCTTGTAGAAGATGCATAGTGTGTATCTAGAAGATTGACACAAATAGAATCTCACCAACCCAGCTGTGAATCGATCAGTTTCAGAAAGGGTGGCTAGGCTTCCGAATGACAACATGGGAATAGCACATCGTCACCTGCCCATTTTGATTTAAAAAAGCATCCAAAATGCTCCTGGATGCACAGGCCTATTGATGTAGGCGTACTTCACAAGACCACGCACCTACTCATATCGTGCACAAAGGACCCATTTTTGTAACGATTAAGTCTTTAATTTTGTCAAAACGCAAAACAGTGAATCATTTGAATGCTGGGTGTAGCGCAGCTGAGAAGCACCTAAGAAAATGGATGACAGAGTATCCACCAGACCTTGATAAACCACATGCAGCGGCATTACTCCCTTTAACAACATCGTCCACCTGGCACATCACGCCAAACAAACAAACCAAATTTAGCTCCAAGAGTACATAGTGGCAAGATCTCTTAAAGTAACTGAACGCTGGGACAGCCGCATTTCTGGTTACAGAACACCGCAAATAAAGGATGCTTCTGGGTTCCACGATGGCACCACTTCACATTTTCAACCTCACATTACCAACAAACGGCGAGTATGTCAGAAGGGACGATACTACACACCATCGAGCTGTAGCTCTGGTTCATTAAAGAACAACTTCTACCGAGAACTGACCACCCTCGGGTCCACCACGAAGAGTTCGGATATAGGCACAACAGTATGTGATCTCAGTGTGCAGGATGGACGACCCAGTTCGTCAGCACACCTCAGTGTTATGCTCAGTCTGAACACAATATCCAACGACAGTGATGAACCTGTGCTAATAGCCAGCTGTTTCTGTAGCACTGGGTTTAGACAGACAGGGAGCCGATGTGCTCAGTGGCGTCCCATTACAGCCAAGCAACCTTGGAGCCAAATTGACCAAATCGCCATCAGCTGCCGTTGATGCGGTTTAAGCCCTGAATGCCAACCATTCTGGAGTACATAAGACGATTCAAATCAATTATGGCAGCTCCCGCCTCCAATGGGCAGCTGCCAACCCCAACTCTTCAAATCATCGGTGAACGAAACTATGGCAGCAATAACCACTGTACGACAAGTATTCAGTTCTCACAGCTAATAATGATGAAAATGATGACTCACTCGTTCAATGCAGGTTACATAAAACTTTCCCGGTAAATCACGGAAACGAGATCCCAGCTTACCAGTAGACGTTTTTTAAGCCACACGCTGGATGAACACACCACAGTTTACTATATATATATATATATATATATATATATATATATATATATATATATATATATATATCATGACCATTTCTGTGTTGCTTCTGAAGGCAAAAATACCACTGGACATCACAAGGATCAGTGTGATACCTTGATGCAAGGCGCCGTAATTCCTCTGGTTCGAGGCACAATTCAGCTGGACGGTCAATCAGACGACAGCTCAAATGTATCGTGTGAGTAGACAAATAGGCATGGTGGAACCACAAAGTCCTAGAAATGCAACAAGCCAGTGCTGCTGGGAATGCGTGAAAGTGCTCTAGCTAATTTGAAAGAAAAACCTAAAATGCGTTCCACAAGTGAGCTAGTCCAAGATAATATAGGAAATCTAGTACATAACGAAAACAGCGTCCAGGTCGCTGGGCGGGACATTCTCGAAGAGTTTTCAGCAATCTTGTGAGTAGTTTCCTTCACAAAAATGTTCAATAGCAGTTTAGTTGGCCCTCGGCCGCTTACCTGTGTCTCCCATTCCATCCGCTCATTTTGAACTGAGGTCTGTGAATTTATCTCCCCCCTCGTTTGATGTAGTACTCATGTGCCTTTCTGTCTTGAAGTGCCATTGGGCTGCCGCACCACATGAGCTTCTTCCAGCGATGTGACGAGGTCCAAAAATGGAGGAGAATCTTTGTGTTCCGCTCCGACTAGATTTTTCGTGCTTATTTTTGAATGAGAACGCGTTTTATAGAGTTGAAGTCAATCATTGGTCGTATCCGTGTTCAAAAATGCTACCCGAACAGTGCAAGCATGAGTCTCACGCTTGGCTACTGGCTACCCTTATATCGCGACGCCTATCGTCGGCACCTGAGAGGCAAGCCCCAGATCATCAGGCGGGATTTCGACTTGGAAGAGGATGCATTGACCATATCGTCACATTACGTCAAGTGCACCCCCCCATACCACTGACCAACAATCGCGGTCTTCCTCGACTTTGGAGGAGCCTTCGACTCTGTGGATGGGCAAGCTGTCCTAAATATTCTTGGACAGAGGGGAACGCCGTTGAGGTTCGCAAACATTTTTCGTGCCCCAACTTCCCATACCTCCGGTTGGGAAGTGAAATGTTCAGACAACTGGTAGAGTTCGTCATAGTTGCTGCTCTCCGGTTTTGTTCATCATGGAGTGCACATTCTAACGGACCGTAAATTAGTGTCCAAATCATATATGCAGAGAGCGGTTAACAGATTTGGATTATGCGGACTACATAATTGTCGTTTGACGGTCATCTGTCCGCACGAAGTACTTTAACCAAAATACCGGAGGTAATCAGGTGTTTTGGCATGCGTTTCTCACCTTCAGAGCGAGAAGTCTTATTTCAAGATCTTCCATTCCCTTGCGCTTCTCCGAAACCTTAGAATGGAGAGTTTGACTTTATTGACCAGTTCACATAGGTAAGCAGGTTCATAAGCCGTTAATGCACTGTGAAAGATAAAGTTAACGCACGGATAATCAAGGCTCGAGCAGTGTTCGCCCACTTGCGTAGTCTTGGGGTGTCAGAACGGAATTTCACTGAAGCTAAAGGGTCGTGTATGCAAGACAACTGTAGGAGTGGTCTTGGCCTATGGCTGCGAGACTTGGCCCCTCAGATCAAAAGAACTCAGGCGCCTTCTATTTATATTTGTTTATTTTAGTGGTATCCAAAGGTGTAGGCACTTTATTCCTGATCGTTTTGCTCAAGCTTACGGGGCTTCTCCGCACTAAGTCCATACTCTTTTCTTTTCTTTCCACCCCCTACTAAGGCATTCTTTCCCCGTCGTTGTACGGCAGGTAAGCACGAGTATGTAGTACTTGTGCGTCGCTGTCCATGGTGATGACGACGCAGGACATCAACCACAAACCGCATACTCGTACAATAACAATACACCTCCTTATCCACCGACGACAGGGAGACAGGGATAGTCATGAATTGTCCTCCCTGATAGCAATACACTAGTAATACATACTAGCGCTTAACTGCCATATGACCATGGGGGAGGAAAGCCCAAGTGAACAGTGAGAAATAAAGAGAAGGGTGGTACGAAGAAGTCCTATAACCTAAAAGAATCAGGACAAGAATAAAATATCCACATATCTGGACGAGTGAAATAAACTAATATGAACATCATGTCGAACAAAGGCGTCATCACCGGGATCGACCCAGACTCTTTTGAGAATATCGCCCGACACAAGCTCATTGTGCAAAGACTTTGGCTACGCAGTCTGGCTAGGAGTTAACAGCATGCGCACCATTGGGATCCGTTGTGTGCCATGCCGTGCAGTGTTTCCAACCTCCTGCAACCAGCATCACATGAGCCTCAGCCAGAAAGGCACGAAGATTCCAAAGCACCAAGCTCGAGTGTGGGGACTTGCGTTTCACGTTGCCATGAGGCCAGTCCCCCGGTGAATCTTTCGCCAACAATGTCGTGCAACGGAAAACAACGCTTTCTTGGGTAGAGGGTGGTCGAGATAATGTAAAAAAATACCCCAACAAATTAAACTGCAGTTGTCAGTCTGGTTTTCCAGCTCGCCCCTGTTGCACAACCGAACGCTCGCTTTCTGACTGCCTTGTTACGGACTCATCAACACCAAAAACACCTACTTCTCCTTTTCGAAGGCGAGAATGATGTCGTCTGCATGTTCCACATCGACAAGGTTTTCGTCAAAGGCTATTTGAACACCGGGATTTTGAGGACCTTTCAGCGTTCGTCTTATTATTTCATCGATCAAGAAATTAAATAGGAATGGAGAGAGTGGGAACCCCTGACGGACATCGCTTTGTGTACGGGAGCTTTTGGAGAGCTCTCCGTATAGTCTCACACGTCCCCGAGAGATTTGGTCAAAGCAACCCCTGCCGGGCCGAAATCCTGCTTGCTGCTTTCGAGTCAGTGTTTCACGATCCACCAAAAGGCGACGGAAGCACAAGTGACGCCAACAGTCTCGTTACGGCAGAGGTCAAGCTGTGGTTACGACACTCACCACAAGCCCCCCCCCACCAGTTGTCTGGGACACTCTACTTTTCCCAAATGCGGGAAAACAGATCAGACAAGCACTAACTGAGGACTTCACCCCCATCTTTGAACAATGCGGGTGGGAGGTCATCCGGACCAGGAGGTCGGTGACGCTTGGGAGAACGTATACAGTCATAAACTTCCGAGACCGTCCAGGGTTCTACTTCAGCTGTAGGATCCAGATGAGTGGCAACTGTTGGCCACGATAATTGTTGTTCGAAGTATTCGGCCCACCGGTCACTCCTTTCTGATCCTTGAGAGGTTTTGGGGACCGGTCGCACGGATCAACTGAAATAATCTTCGGGCATTCCAGGCTTTCTGGGACTCTTCCATTCCCTTAGCCTTACAAGTCCACCAAACTTCAAGGTCTACGCGCACACTCACTTTTATTTGACATCTGCTAACCAGTCGCGCCAAATTATGTTCTGGACCGACAAGGATATTTCGTCGAGATTTAAGCAGTGCTACTGTTCGGTCTGACATCAAGCGCTCGAGTGGGCCTCATAGCGCCGTGCCATGGGCAAAACTCCCAGCATTGTGCAAAGAAGCAGCGATCTCGTTCCAGCATGAATTCATATCGGACGATTCTGGTAAATTCGTCTAACATCTGGATCTACCAGTCTCTCAGTTGTCAGGTGGTTTGTCCGCGCCTTATGCGGCCCTGAAAACAGAGGGGAGAAGCGACTTCGGACGAGCGCGTGATCGGAATCCACAAATATGCTCCAAGACGAGCGGCAGTCGGTTTTTGATTCACACCATTGGTAACTGATGGCGATGGGTTCGTGGCCGGCAGGTCGTTGGAAGACACGTTGTGGCCAGACGACTTAAGCTATTTCAGAAGTCAGTACTGTAAAAAAAGGCGGTGGTCAGCAAATAACTGAAACAATCATTCGTCATTGCCCGTACGTACCGAGTCCAATCCACGTCGATCACATACTTGAGTCTCAGATGCGCTAAGCTTGTCTCCTTGTGCATTCAGATCTCCGGCTCGCCACAACATGGCACTCAAGGTATCATAGAAGTTGTCTTTGATGGTCTCAGATGTACAGTTGGTTGGAGCGTAATCAGACACGGCAAACGGACAGTGATCAACTTCCAGCGTTTGAGACTCCTCCACGGATATTGCCAGACGAACAGCACAGAGGTGACTATCAACAGGTATCCAGGTATCATTCCGCCCGGTGACCTAGGACGATATCAACCCCTGCACATCCTGCGGCAGCGGCCTCTGGATGGTCAGAGGTGCGCAGCCGGAAGCAAATGGAGAGTGATGGGGCAGTTAGCTCATCTTGAATTCCTGTTTTTGATACACGACACACATCAATGTCAAGCGAGTTCAGTGTGGGAGCAAGAGCAGGTTGTTGTCTTGCTTGCCTCAGAGTACGGATATTAAAAGCATCCAAATAGAATGGACGTCGAGGCTTGAGGATTGATTCCGAGATGTCTGGGGATGTCAGCGCCGAATGACACCGTGGCCGGAAGAGGCTCTCGGAATATGGGCTGGACCGCCGCGAAGGAAGCCCATGCTGCGGAGTTCGACAAACCGGCCAAAAGCCAGGAGGCCATGAGGCGGTTTAGGGCGGCCAGGATGGGACCGGGATGCGACCCGACGGCGTTCTTCGCCAGTCTGCAGCAGTGGTTGGATCGTGCCTTGCTGAGACTGGACACAATGTCCCGCCAGAAGTTGCTGTCTGACCAGTTCACCGGTGTGCAGCCCGCGCTTGGTGCCCAGTTGCCACTGGCAAGAGCAACTGGCCAGTTGAATGTGGAGAAGATGGTGCATCTGGCACTGGAATTGGCCGAGGCGCCACGTGCATGCCTGGCCAGTGGCATGCCTGTCCACTGGCAGAATCAACGTCGCCATACCCGACCACCTGTACATAATGACACTTTGGATTACTCCCCTTTTTCCGGATGGGGTGCGATTAGTGCTGTGACACAGAAGTTCATTATCGAGATAGACGGGAGGAGAGAGCTGTGCCTGATTGATACAGGACCAAGGGTATCGCTGAGACAGAGAGGGAGCGAAGCTGAATGCAAACCGTGTGCGCTAGAAGCCAGGGCAATGGGTGGATACCAACTGAGAATTGACGGATTGTCCATGCACTCAATGCGCCTAGGCGACAGGTCGGTGCAGCACAGACAAAGAAAAGACAATTTTGGGAGCGGATTTTTTCAAGAGCGCCGAACCCGTGGTGAACCTAAAGCGAGGCAAACTGATGACAAAGTTCGGTGCTGTCAAGCTTGAAGGTTACCCAAGCACGACCGTGAACGAACTGAATGTCCGAAAGCTTCCGTCACGTAATGTGCCGTCAGTACAGTTTGTGGTCGAGGAGTACTCCGAACTGTTCACATGCGATGAAGGTCCGTTTAGCTTCTGCTGCTGAATTGAACACGAAATCCCCCTCTGGTCCGAACGTTTCCGATCTTACGGCGCCCGTCCGCTACCGCGCCATCTACGGGAGGACGTCCGTTAACAAGTTCAAGAGATGTTGGAAAATGGCATGATCGAGTAAACCAACAGTGCATACAACTCCCCAGTCGTGCTTGTGAAGAAGGCGAACGGGAAATACCGCTTTTGCGTGGATTTCCGGCGTTTGAATGAACTGACCGTAAATCGGGTTGTAGCTGTCCCTTCAGTTGCGGAGATTTTCGATTCGCTCCAACAATCCCGATATTTCACGGTGTTCGACTTGCGTTCCGGATACTGACAACTAGCTATCACGTCAGAGGACCGGTAGAAAACGGTGTTCACGGTTGGGAACACCCAATATCAATTTAGACGAATGCTGTTTGGTATGCCGGGGACACCATTCACATCCAGGCGCTTGATGCTTCGTTTAACGAAGGGACTACAGAACGTTGCCGTGTACAGAGACGATACCGTCGTGTATAGCAATTCGGAACCAGAGCATGCAGTTCACTTGAAAGCCGTATTGAAGCGTATTCGGGAGGCTGGCCTGCGGATAAATGAAGCCAAGACACAACTCGCTCGAAGTTCGGTAACACTGCTCGGGCATAAAATGTGTCACGGAGAGGTTAGTCCACTTCCAGAAAAACTGGCAAAGATCCAGGACTATGTAGCTCCTAGGGCAGTTTCTGGTACGGGCAGCATACTACAGATGGTTTGTCAATAATTTCAACATGCTGCTCTGCTGTACGACTTGCTGCATCAAAATAGGAAGTTCGAATGAACAAGAGAAGCGCATGAGGCCTTCGAACGTGCCAAAGCGCGGAAGGTGAATCAGCAACTGACCCTCAAACTGCCCAGGATCGGGGAAATGTTTACCGTTGCAACGGACGCTAATGATCGCGGTATCGGTGCAGTCCATAAGCAGAAGAATGAATATGCCAGTCGTGTCCTGACTATCACCCAGCAGAAGTATTTAACTATTGAGGAAGAATGTTTAGCAATCGTCTGGGCCCTGGAGGAATGGAGGCCATACTTGTTGAGACAAGGATTTCACGTCGAGTCCGATCAAAAACCACTCGAGTGGATCAGGGCCACCAGTTCCTCGCGGAAAGCTCGCGCGCTGGGCAAGAGTACGCTGAGTTACAAGAGTACGACTTCACCATCCGGTACGTACCAGGGAAGGAGAACCACTAGGCTGACTGTCTGTCAAGACCGGAGGCTGGAGATGAGGACCCAATTCAATTCAATTTATCAGCTATAAGCCGTGTACCATAGGCACATGGGTTCCAGCTGCTACAGTTTCGATCACCGGAAAACAGAAGAGTGTGGGACATACAGCCAAGCCTTGGAGGCTAAGGCGTATCTGGTTGGTTCGGGAACTGGCTAGCTACGCATTGAAGGTGATAGCATTGATGCACAATCGCCATTGATTGAGCGATTGGGCCATTTCTGCCAATGTCATTAACCATTGGTGGGTTGAGTCCCGGGGTCCCCATCACGAGAGACGGCAGTTGTCGACCCGATTAAGTTTACTGTTTAGTGTTTTCGTACTTCGTAGCCAGCTCATACACTGTCCACTGTCGCTTAAACCCGGCAGAGCGCTGGAAAAAAAGAGCTCCGTGAGGCAGACGGTCTTCTGACATTCGGAGTAGATGTTCTAACCAGCGCAACCTATGAATCGTGAGTAATTCATTTATTGCGGGAGAGTTCCTTCTTCCCAAGACCATCTGGCGTACCTCAGCATTGCTAATCCGATGTTCCCACCAGACCTGACCAATGCTTAGGAGACACCAACGGTCAAACACTGACATCTTCCGTAGGTTATCTGCGCGTAGAGGCAACGTCTCTGATCCATAAAGCAGTATAGACCGCACTGCAGCAGTGTAAACCCTGCCTCTGACAGATACTCACGTCACTTCGGTGCCATAGGTGTCGGAGGTTGGCAAAAGCTGCCCTGGCCTTCTCGATTCGAGGAGTAATCTGATCTCCAGCCAGTCCACCGGAACTTATACAACTGCCCAGGTAAACAAATTTATCTACCACGTCGATTGGCTCGCCTGCATGAGGTTTGGGTTTGATCCCACCCAGTCTTGTAGCAGCACTTTACACTTTGCAGGTGTGAAGCGCATGCCAAATGGTGCGGCAGAGTTATTTAGGTCATTTAAAATCGTCTGCATTTGGGAAGGATCCGAACCAAGGAGAGCAATATCGTCTGCATACTTAATGCCTGTGAGCGGACGTCCCGGGAGCATTTCGACTCCCGAGGTTTCAGAGACAGACAGAGAAATTTCAAGCAGCATATCAATAACAAAGTTGAAGAGGAAGGGTGAGAGAAGACAGCCTTGTCTTACACCACTGGACGTGGTGAACTCAGGCGGAAACTTCCCGTATACTCCCACGCGTCCACAGGAGTTCGCATACAGTGCCCTCATGAGGGATAGAAGTTTGGAAGGGACACCTTTGATCGCCAGACACTGCCAAAGTTGCTGACGATCGACAGAATCAAAAGCAGCCTTCAAATCCAGAAAAATGAACAACGTGGGACGTCTGAAGGAGTGGCGCTGTTCAAGATTTTGTCTCAAGGTAAAGATATGGTCGATGCATCCTCGACCAGGGCGAAACCCAGCTTGGTTCTCACGAACCTGTCTCTCCCGATAATCCATCAACCTGCGCAAAATAATGCCAGAGAGCACCTTAGTGCGACGGATATCAGGCTGATACCACGATGGTTTTCACGACGTTCTTGCTCCCTTTTTGAAAACTGGGATGACGGTCGAGGAGCTCCATTCGGCTGGTATTCTGTTTTCGTTCCAAATCTTCTGCAGTATGGTTTACTAGGACCTCGCCACTTTCTTTGAAGAGCGCGGGGTGCAGATCATCCGGGCCAGGTGCCTTGTCGCGCTTCAGGATTGATATCTCACGCTGGATTTCGGTTGCTGATGGCGGGTTGGTGTCAATGTTCCATTCGGTCCCGCTTGGTTCTCCAGGCGGTTGTGTTGAAAGAGACCAGCTGAACTGTTCTTTGATGTGCTCAGCCTAACGCTCAAGACGGCGATTGGGAGAGTGAATTGCTGTTCCGTCTTTTTCGCATATTGTTTCACTGAAACCTACATTCTTTGATCAAAACATTTGAAACAAGGAGCGGCTGTTGCCTGCAACGGAAGCCTTCTCCACTTCCTGGGCCTTCGAAATCCACCATTCATCATTCTTCAAGCTCCTGATTATCCGGTGTTTGAGGGATCTGTGTGCGCCAGATCCCGGAAGGTTGGCGCAACCACAGCGGCAGGATCATTTATTACGGAAGGTTGCAGTCGCCTTTTTGGATAGACGGAGTATTGAGAATGGGGAGGGAGACAAAGAGTTGGAGACGTTCCAGGGTCATTTTGATAGGCTGAGTTTGAGTGAAGCTGGCATAATATCCTGCAAGGCCAACGATTCTGATGTTGTGCTGCCCGTGATACCTCGCGTCTTGAGACGGAAGCTGATCGTCGAATGCCACGAGATGGCACACACAGGGTGCACCAAGACAGACGACTTACTTCGGCAGGGGGCCTACTGGACCGGGATGAGAAGTGAGGTAATGGGCCCATTTCCGGTGACAACCAGCAGAAATCAATATATCGCAATGATGACAGAACACCTGTCGCGGTGGGTCGAGGCGGCAGCCGTACAAAATCAACGGGCGACGACGATCAGTGGAGTGGTAATGAACCACATCGTTGCCAACGACAAGGTGCGAAAAATGATCCCAACGGATGGGGGGCCTTGCTTTGAGAGCGAAGAGTTTAGGAAGTGCGTGCAGACATTCACAAAGAGACTGAACCTTACTGTGGTGTGACGGTTTGTGTACCTCGGTGACCCACTGAGCTATAATGGGGGGTGTCCGCGCGACACTCGCAGAGTCTCTTATACCAGGTTGGTCAATGGTTAGAGGTCTGACGAACAAAGTCTCCTGGTCCTCCAAGTTGGGGGTTGGAACATGTGTGGCGACGTGTTCCGTAAAAATGGTAATGTACTTGCATTTCCCGCCAAACACCGCTGCCTTGCCGTCAGGCTTTTCAGCCAAAGGGTTTGGTTGAAGACGATAATCATCCTCCTATCTAGGTGTGGGCGCTCCGTCAGTATCTTAACCGACGTAAAAACATGAACTGCACATAAACAAATAAACTCATGCCGTACGGCAGCGAGGCATCAGTGTTGAGCACTAATGTCATGCTGTCCATGATAATGATGTCGTTTGGAGAAGCTGGGCATCAGACGGCACCCTACCACCTGCAAACAAACGGCCTAATTGAACGTGATAACCGAAAGCTTAAGGAGTGGCTGGCGGCCAAAGGTGACTGGAAAGAGACCTTGCCGGTGGTGTTGTTAGCACACCTTGCGTCGACACAGCCAACCACAGGCAAGTCCACGTTCATGCTGGTGTGCGGTCGACATCTGCGCCTTCCAGTTGATCAGGCACGACCACTCCCCGTAGGCGCGAAGGTCAAATGAAAGGATCATCATAATCCCGGAAGGAGTGGACTGGAGTCACGGAAACTGAGTAGTCGGTGGCAAGGTCCGTTTGTCGTTACTGACCGTCGGGGGAACCTCTATACAATTCAGGACGGTTGAGGATCGAAAAGAGTAAACGGTACTCAGCTTCCGAAGTGGCATGATACACCCGAAGAGCTACCGAATAGACCAGCTGCTGGGTCGACCTAACGGAAGCAAGTGGAAATCGGTGGCATGCATGCGACCTTTAAAAGGGAAAGTTGTGTGACGGTGTACACTACTGGTGAAGCATGTGAGTAGCCTGTGGTCGTGTCGAAGCTCTGCCCTGCATCTAATGGAAGGTGAAGTTTATCACGGAACTTGTGGAACTGCTTTGCAGTGTTCGTTTACAATTGTGTAACAGTCAATGAATATCCATGAAAGTTCAAGAAGATGCGTAAACTATGTGTATACGAGACGTTTACTTTCCGGTCCAATAGCTTGTAACTGCTTAGCTGGTGTTTGCTAGTAAATGACTTCGCGGCGAAGGGCTTTCCTCGTTCTGGTAGTTCAGAAAGTTTCATTTCCGAAAATGTAATCTGTCTTAACAAGTGGCCTGTACTACCGTCATCATATAAGATCACTTTGGCATCCATTCAGCACAAACGCTTCACTCTTGGATATCGTTTTTTAACATTGCAACGTAAATAAAACGTTTATCGCTCTTTCAAGTTTTTAGTATTACGTGATCTCTGTGCGGATATTCTACCAGGACATAGTTTTCTCAATCTTCACAAATCCCTGAAAATCTCACTCAACGGTAATGAACCTTCTTTCTCGCTTTGTGGTCTAATCGCCGCTAAAGTAGAACCACTCACTTTGTCCGCGCATCTTGATCCAGGGTGAAAGCCCATTGCCATAAAGTCCAGACGACATTCTGCAGACGACGAGTAAAGCGTTTACTCGATCAACAAATCATTGAACCCTCAAAATCCCATGGAGATTACAAGTGCTCGTCACGGCAAATGAGCGAGAGATGAAACAAATGGTTGTTGACTATAATCAAACTATAAACCGATTTAGACAACTGAACGCTTATCCGCTCCGAAAACTTGAGGATATGAGTATCGAAATAGCTAAATATCGTATTTTCAGCAGGCTTGATCTTGAAAGTGCGTATCCGTAAATACCCATTAAGGAAAGTGACAGAATCTACACGGCTTCCGAGGCTTGCAACAATTTTTATCAGTTTCGTCGAATACCTTTCGGGGTAACGAATGGAGTAGCGTGCTTTCAAAGGGTAATGGATGGCATAAAACGCGCGGAAAACTTACCGGGACATTTGCCGACGTGGATAATGTCACCGTTTGTGGAAACAGTCAAGAAGAACACAAATGAAATATCCAGTGTTTTCTCGCCGTAGCACAAAGGTGCGACCTTCAATTAAATCACGATAAAAGCACAATTTCCACCACTAAACTCAGACTCCTTGGCTACGAAGTTACTGAAGGTATCATCAAACCAGACCCTGAACGTTTCAGAGTCATGCAAGAACTGCCCGTTCCGAAGGACATGAAGTCTCAACAACATGTAGTTGGGTTTTTCGCGTACTATTCTCGTTGGATAAGCCGTTCCTCTGACGAAATCTATCCAGTCACTCACAATACAACCTTTCCAGTCCCTGAGTCCGTTATGAAAGCGCTTGAAAGTCTCAAAAAAGAGTTAGTGGATGCAGCCATGGTCAATGTTGATCCGAGAATCCTTCTGATGCTCGAAACTGATGCGTCTGATATTGCGACTTCCGCTACACTCAATCAAGATGGCAGACCGGTAGCACTATTCTCACGTACACCGTCTGCCAGTGAAAAACATCATTCTGTTATTGACAACGCGGCGTTTCAAGCGTTTCAAAAGACCCGTTTCAAGATTCTAACCGATCAGCGGTCCGTTGCGTTCATGTATTCAACACAACAAAAAGGAAAAAAATAAAAAATGACAAAATCCAACGATGGCGGATGGAGTTATCGCCTTTTTTGGCGTCACCTACAGACCAGGCATCGAAAAAAAAGCCGCTGACACGCTCTCTCGCAGTGTCTGTGCGAACACTTCATCTCAGCTGGATCTAAAACACTTACACGCGACTCGGTGCCATCCTGGAGCAACACACATGATGCATTTCGTTCGTGCCAAGAATCTCCAATTCTCCCTAGAGAACATCCGACTTGTCATTAAGCAATGTCATACGTTTGCGGAATTAAAACAACGTTTCTTTAAGACATCTGGTGGTACACTCATTAAAGCCAACCAGACGTTTGAACGTTTAAGCATTGACTTCAAAGGACCACCGCCTTCGAAATAAATATCTACTGACGGTTGTAGACGAGTGTGCCCGTTTCCCGTTCGCCTATCCTTGTCCAGATATAAGTTCATCTACGGAGATATCATGCCTTGTGCCACTTTTGCTCGGACCGCGGTTCATCATTCATTCCTGATGAGATTGGGCGATTGCCTCATGAAAAAGAGTTGCCACCAGTTGGACCATTCCATATAACCCAAGGGGGAACGACTAAATGGAACTTTGTGGAAAGCTATTACGCTTTCATTGCGATCAAGAGGTCTTCAAATCGGTCATTGGGAAACCGTTTTACAAGACGCTCTCCATTCTATTCGTTCTTTGTTGTGCACCGCCACACAAACGAATGTTTTACCGTAATGAAAATCTGCTGTCGGTACATCAATGCCGCAGTGGTCAACTTCGCCAGGACCAGTTCTGATGCGGCGAAATACAAGACCTTCGAAGCATGACCCCGCAGTCGAAGAGGTAGAACTCCTGGAGTGTAACCCTGAGTACGCATATGTCCGACAACCTAACGGCATGGAAGAAACGGTCTCCCTATATCACCTGGCGCCTTCCGCAGATCTTGAATGCGCTCCGACATCCGAACAGCAGCAATCGCAGTCCAAAACTGATTCATTTATTAAGCCGGAACTATCTGAGTCCTCTGCTTCGGAAACTGAAATGTCGAATTCTTCTGAACACCCAGCAGCGGACACAACCGTATTTCTTGCGCAGCAGAGATGTCTAACATTATTCAACTATAAAACGAACTCCTAAGGGTATTTATCTCTGCGGAGGGGGGGGCTCTTGCTCTGTTTTTCAAAACGTTCCATCGTCCATTGCTAAATCACTTTTTCTCGTTTCAGCTCGCAGTGTCAAAGGTTTGGATGAATAAGGCCTAGCTTCTGGGCCCTCAGTCTTATTCTGATTGTCGCCGCACTCCATCCCTCGTCGAACACATTTTCCTGATAAACTGAGCTCCAGCCAACGTAGCTCACAGGATCAATGAAGCAAAGAAGCCCGAACGCCGTCATCATCATCATCATCATCGACAGCAGGACATCAGTGTTCAATACTGATGCTTCGCTGCCAGACCACTACGATGAGATGATAGCCTTAGGTCAGCATCTTCTGCTCGAAGTGTTCGGCAAACTCAAGCTATTCACTCCGAAGTTTTAGAGAAGCACAAGGGGATGGAAAATCTTGAGGTAAAACTCCGAAACTTTGAAGGTACAAAACGCGTTCCGAAACATGGGACCATCCCTGATATGCTGGTTAAGGCAATTTGCGTGGACGGATAATCGTCAAACATAAACAATGTCCTTTCAGGCTTGATCCCAGCATACGGATTCCTCTTACTTTGGATTGTGCACTCTATGGTAAGGTCGACGAAAAATTGAATAAAATGCGAGGGGACAACCTTGACGGACTCCACTAGTTGTCTGGAACGGGTCGAGATGGTTCAGTCGTTAGGACCCAAAATTCACGGTTCGTGGTTCGAAACCAACCTTGGCATCTCGACTACTTCTGTCTAGTCTTGGACAACCCGGCAGTAACTCAGCCTCCATGCTTCCTCCGGGTGGCATGGAAGATAAGTACCTAAAGGTTGCAACAGTTGAACGATCATTTATTATATTTTATTTCGCAGTTGTCTGGAAGATCCTGGATGGTTCAGTGTGCAGCGTAACCCAACCGGAGGTATGGGAAGTTGGGGCACGAAAAATGTTTGCGAACCTCAACGGCGTTCCCCTCTGTCCAAGAATATTTAGGACAGCTTGCCCATCCACAGAGTCGAAGGCTCCTCCAAAGTCGAGGAAGACCGCGATTGTTGGTCAGTGGTATGGGGGGGTGCACTTGACGTAATGTGACGATATGGTCAATGCATCCTCTTCCAAGTCGAAATCCCGCCTGATGATCTGGGGCTTGCCTCTCAGGTGCCGACGATAGGCGTCGCGATATAAGGGTAGCCAGTAGCCAAGCGTGAGACTCATGCTTGCACTGTTCGGGTAGCATTTTTGAACACGGATACGACCAATGATTGACTTCAACTCTATAAAACGCGTTCTCATTCAAAAATAAGCACGAAAAATCTAGTCGGAGCGGAACACAAAGTTTCTCCTCCATTTTTGGACCTCGTCACATCGCTGGAAGAAGCTCATGTGGTGCGGCAGCCCAATGGCACTTCAAGACAGAAAGGCACATGAGTACTACATCAAACGAGGGGGGAGATAAATTCACAGACCTCAGTTCAAAATGAGCGGATGGAATGGGAGACACAGGTAAGCGGCCGAGGGCCAACTAAACTGCTATTGAACATTTTTGTGAAGGAAACTACTCACAAGATTGCTGAAAACTCTTCGAGAATGTCCCGCCCAGCGACCTGGACGCTGTTTTCGTTATGTACTAGATTTCCTATATTATCTTGGACTAGCTCATTTGTGGAACGCATTTTAGGTTTTTCTTTCAAATTAGCTAGAGCACTTTCACGCATTCCCAGCAGCACTGGCTTGTTGCATTTCTAGGACTTTGTGGTTCCACCATGCCTATTTGTCTACTCACACGATACATTTGAGCTGTCGTCTGATTGACCGTCCAGCTGAATTGTGCCCCGAACCAGAGGAATTACGGCGCCTTGCAACAAGATTTGAGAGTCCATTTCGTGGTCCAGCTGCTTCCGTGTACTGGTTCGGAAGTACAGTGAACAGAATTCCTGGCTTCCCGTAAAGCCATGATTATTTTACCCCAATTGCAGTCAATTAATCAGAGCTACAGTTCGTTGGAAAGTAAGCAGACACGCTAAAAGAAGACGCCTTATTCCCACCGCTGAGTTTCTTGTCGAAGTAGAAAGTCGGACACCACCGAGTCGGCTGTTTATAGGTATGGGCAATGAAGTACGAAGCTCGAAAACTTAGGACTATACCAACACTGGGGCAACTCACTGTAGCGGTTGCAAGATCACTCGAAGTTCGTAGTCTGTAGCGTCAATATAGAGAGAGTGGGTAAGCCCAAAATCTACATTTGAGTTTCAGAGTTGCAACTTCAATCGATAGGCTATCTAGAGTACTCGCAAGTACAGTCTGTCGGCCGACCTGCCCAAAGGTTCTCACCTTAAAGATCGCAGTAATAACAGAAGAACGAGGTCTTAATAGCGGACCCGTAGGGACGGATATGAGTGGTGGTGCATACAACTTCCCAATCCCACAGATGCTTGACTGGCGAGCCTGTAGCTGGAATCGACATCGGAATAATTGTGGGACGGCATGGGCGTCAAGAGCCAACAGTGAAGGAAGATTAGAGACACTGGCAGTCGCCCGTTTTCTGTGATCCGCCCTGCTGTGTGCAGCGAATAAGACAACCCGACTGAGGTCACCGCGCAATGGCCGATGTTGCATGAAGGTCCTTTTATCAGTAAAGTTCATGGTATTATGTGGGCTGGGATAGCACTAAGGCGCTCCAACTTAGACAGGAGAATGATTAGGTTCTTAGATCAAAGCGTTTGGCTCGAAAGTCCTGACGGTTGTGGTCGACGCGCGACTGCTCGGATAACCCGAATTTCTAGGAAAAATTGCAATTTGTTGCAATCGCAACCCGCAGGGACAATGATTGCGTTTGTCAGACCTCTATCTATAGACTAATCTGATAGGAGAGATCCTGCGTATGTTGAAAGGTCATCCCTATGAACTGACGACAGAGACTCGCAACAATATGGTGCAGACGCTGTCCAGGGAAAACGATATACAGACAATCCAAATGACGTCGGGGACTGTGGCAGATAGCCACGCGCAAAACGAGGTGGACTTCATGCAGTAGCGCCATTGACTACGTGTTTGCCAGATTTTGTCCAGCGATAAAAGCACACCTGTTTCCTCTTACAAGTGTCTGTCCGCAGGAAGACATTTGTCAGCTGGTATTTCCACCGTCAACTGCTGGAACACTGCCACCTTTGGTGCACTTCTATCAAACAGATGACTGGATTAGGAATTCACCAGACACACACCCCACGTCCCGGATATTATAAGTAGAGAACCTGAACAACCTGACCCATAGAGGACTAGCTCGTCTTTTGACGACATTCCTCGACATAAATGGTCCCGATGTCTGCCGCTGAGCATTCTTACGTAGTGGAAAGGTTTCTGTCACAAACCGAGCACAATGCAGCTTTCTGAATCGTTTCGCCGGATGACAGACAGATGCGGTGTCGGTGCCATACGCCTATATAGGCGTCACAGGCGGCGAAAGCCACCTACTTTGAGGGGCGATTTACTATTCACCTTCTTAGTTTACCACCGATTACTCACCCACAGTAGTCAAACAACGAAACTTTCAGTTTCAGTGGTCGACGAATTTGTTACGTAGAAAACCCGAGACGGGCTACATCAATGGTTAGAGACATCAGACATGACCCAGTCGCGCCCTCAATGGCGCTCGTGTATCCAAGCTATTGCCTTCAACGCATAGTTCCCTTCCCAACCCCCCACTTAACAGTCCATTGACAGTCCTGTATTTACGCACCAATTTATCAGCTCCTGCTTCCAGTGCGCAGCTACCTCCCCCACCTCCCCAAATCATCGGTGAACGAAACTGTGGCAGCTACAACCACTGTACGACAAGTACACGGTCCTTACAGCTGATAATGAGGATGATGACTCCATGAAGGAAACCGGTTTAACCATTCGCCCGTCCCCCCGATGAATCCATGGCCAGGGTTTTGTGTAAACTACCCCATAGTTTGGTGGTCTGTTCACGATCCCGAACACGGAAGTGAAGAAATTCTCTGTTTCACACACTTTAATTCATGAAAAATCAATTCGACGGGAAACCCACGTTTCAAAGCGAAACGCAGGTTTGTGAATACTTCAAGGTAGCAGTAAACAACCGTCGAAAATGTGCAATTCGCAGACAGTCGGTAAAGACGGAAATCAAAGATGAGTTATGATTATACTGAGCAATCACTGTACAGAAAATTTGAAGTCACGTAAGCCAGAGAAACCCGAAAGCATCCTGTATCAGTAAGGACTACACTTGCCGTAGACGGGCCAGTCGTTGGGACAGGTCATCTTCTTCGGCAGCGCTAACAGAAACTGTGCTCCCGTCTGCTTTTGGGAGTTCTTGGTTCAACTCCAGGCCTGCTTCGTCCGCCGCCTTCATCATCAAGCTGGTAACTTCATCCTCAGGCACGTTCAGGGTAACAGTGTTACCCATTGCAGTATCCATCACCTGCGACTGAACATCCAAATTTTCAAAGTTCTTTTCAAATGAGTCCATCAACTTCATTAGTCGCTCTAAGTCCATTGATTTAGCCGCTGTGTCCATTGATTTTACAACGGACGCCATATTGCCAGTGAGGCTCTTTAAGGCAATAGCGGTCTGAACGCGTGCACAAACTGCGTCCACTCTTGCGGACATTCTCCTGAAAGAGAGCGCCTGGTTTTTGTTTCGTATGGCATTTTCAGCATGAATGCGGGCACCGTCAGAATTGCTCTTCGCAAGTGCAGTTTTTATTTTCCTCTGTTCCTCTTTTTCGGATCTTTCACACTTCACAGCGGACCTTTCGAGGTTTTTTGCAACAAACTTCAGATTAAACAGCTGATTCTCCATTGAAAAATATGGGACAATGGGAAGTCGACGTGACCTACAGAAGCACTTAGATTTGAAGTCCCGCCTTGAGGCTTCAGTTCCAATAGTTTCATGGTCTTTCTTGAAGATCCAGCAATACAGCAGCATGTTCGTTATCCATGCTGAGTGGTAAGATAGTCATGTCAGTTAAAGTGGTTGGTGGTTGGGGCTGGTGCGTCTTCAGGCCATCCCGTTGGGACCAAGGGGTCTTTTATAGAAGGTTAGCACTGCTCATATAATATGGAATGGAACCAATGAAGATTTTCGCGGACTCACGGATGGGGCACAGCTTTCGTTCAACTTTCCCATTCAAAGTTCTTCTTGTGTTTCAGCAGGTTATTTTCACGTTATATGCACAGGCGAAGAAAGTGTGTAGCACCACCTTTGAAGTTCTGAGCACTGGACAATAAGCTTGCCAGGGCGAGGACTCACATAAAAGAAGCGTCCAAAATTGGTCCGAAAGATGTTCTAGATGCAGCGTGAACAACCGTCACATGTAGTTCGCTCCACTCACTAACTACCGAAGCGAGAAAATTTGTTGTCTGGTGAATGTGTGCGCTCTGAGATCGAAAACCTCACCAGGTAATCGCCGAGTATTAGTTGGATGGGCGGTGAAAAAATTATTGACCAAACCTTGTTCTAACAAGGCATAAGTAGGCTTTTGGCTCGGATGCGACAGTAATCTACGGGCAAAAGAACAAGCAGCTCAACAAACGCTTTATAATCAAATGGTTTGAGGCCAACAACCATCTTTCTATCAGTTCGTTGGACGCACTCAATGAAGGTTGCGCCCATCTTGCGACGGGAGACAGCTTGGTTGACGTATTCAGGAGTGGTCTGACGTAGGTTTCATGCAGCACCTAGAAGTCCACGCGGATAATTCGGAAGAAGGTGCACCAAATCATCCTGGTCACAATGAATGCCTTTTGAGCTGTTTTTGTTGAATTGAGAAGGATATGTTTGACGAGAGCCAGATACTCAAGTCCTTTCTGGTATCTGCCTTCGTAAGGTCTTCTGGTTCACTCGTTCCATGCACCAGAAGATGAAAACAACAACATATGTTAGCGCAAGATTTAGTTGTGTTTCAATCCTGTTGCCTTTATCTCGTGCAAAACCCACGAAGTCCCTCTATTAACGAGCCAAATTCAGTAGGCTAGCTAACAGGGCTCTCGCTTTCTGAAACCATATAGGCTGCTACTGGGAGAGATGGCTTTGGCTAAGAACATACTCTGGTTTACGGCAACTTGGCTCCTGGACGCTTTGTGTCAGTCTCTGCGTCTCCGATATGCAACTACTTCCTCCCTCACAATGTGATTTCATAGGATCTCCTGCTTGACTTCTGTCAGCAGAGTAACTGGGTTGAGTGATATTCGTCCGACGTTTGGCTACAAAGTGAAGCAGCATCATGGGTATCTGACACCACTGCCGATGGTCAGGATCGCCAAAATTCCCACTGTTTCGTCCCTGGTGCTACTCGTTGAGGCAATCATCGTGATACGTGTCTTTTGCTAGGCTTTTTGAGTGCTTAAAAGTATAATTAGGGTCGTCTTAGCTTGCAAATTTAGTCCGGGTTGCAAATCGTGTGTAGCCTCTCAGTTTAAAAGTGGCCTTCTTTCTTACTGCTTCGTAGATCTCGTTGAGTGGCCTTGTTTGCATGAACCCGAATGGGCCCCAAGCGTCGCGCTTCAGACCAAGAACTTCCTAGCGCTAGCTCGTACGCAGCTTTAGAATTCTCCCTGTTTGGACCTGAGACTAGGGGTGTGCATACTGAGTAAATAATCTGATAATAATGCCTTAACTTTTGTTTGGCCATCACATACTCAAATGTCCTTGAAAGTTCCATCGACTTTTCCAAAAACTCCGCTCCATGTAAGTTGTTTCGCGGATAGTAGAAAAACTGCGTTCTTGAAGGCCCTGACGCATGGTCGATTGACCACAATGAGGGGATATTTAGGTCATGCGCAGCTTCGGGGGTACGTGGGCACGCATACCATCTTCGTAAACGGGATCGAGTGGGACGTTTAACAGATTTTGCCGGCTCAGCCCCGTTGAGTTTTTAGAAGGGATGGTGACTGAGGCCAAATCCCTGGTCCCCCGGGACTGAGCGGTAGATGAGGCCAGGATCAGGATCCGGCTTGGGAGGTCAACGTCTTCTTTGGAGGCTTGTGTAATCAAGCGCTCTTTTCCTTCCGGACCATCTGATGACCTGTATGTGCAAGCATCTACAATTTTTGTCGGGTAAATCGACTCACACTTTAAGTGTTAGAAAGGTGTCCAGATGTTGAGGATCAGCGGTCGTGGATTGCTAGGGAGTCTGATGTGTACAAGACTGTTTCTTTATCTTTCCTGTTCACTCTGTCCATCCTGTTTAAGAGCAAATCTCCAGTGTCTGGTTCCGTATCTACGTTGTCTCTGTGGTTCGATTTTTCTATTATCACGAGTCACATATTCAGCAGCTCCCGCTGTTTGTTCCCTGTGCTGATTGCGTTTGGCCAGAGTACACTGATGCTACTAATGCTGACAAGGGCGCTATTAGATTGGCCTGTAGGATGCGCAGTTTGTGGAGTCGGAACTGTGTGTTTGGCTTTTGTGGGTGATATAAAAGGGTCTAAGTCAACAAGGATGGCTAAATGCCGTTTTTCGATCGATCGGCGTGGTCTCCGATTTACAGGGAAGTAGAATCAGAGCGTGTGTGGCAAACCTATCTTTCCACTGTGTTTTGTGAGTTTCGGGATTCCGCATGTTTAGCAATCCGTATCACTGTCACTGAAATTAAGTTATGGCTTGCAGAGGGTTAATCAGAGCTTCCTATGGAATAAATGTTGAGTTGCCGACGTACGATTCGGCACGCGGCCACCTGTGTTGTGATATGGCAAATTCTTGTGTCTGGTGATTTAACCTAGGAACATTTGGCCTGGCATGGCGACGTATATTTACAGCTGGACTCTTGGCTCACATCTCTGCTCTATGGGGACGTGTTATTTGATTTGTACGTCTTTGTGGTTGTCATGTGCCTCCCGTCTCTTATGGCGACGAGAGGGCAGGGTCTAATCAGGTTCAGTGGTCAGGGGCTGAGAGACTGGTAAGGACAGTGGGATATTTAGAGCCAATGATTTCTCAGCTGTCTAATATCGATCAGACCAAATTCACGTTGAAGTGAAGTGTGATGTGGTGACCAGCTATATCTTGGACTATGTGCGACAAGAGTTCAGGTGTACTCATCACTACTGTGCTGCTTATCTGATGCGCGGCATGAGCATCGGATGCACAAAGCGCAATGTACGATGTACGGATGCGCTGACTGCTAAGGTAGAATTTCTGTCGACTTAAACTCAAGCTATTCTCAGTGAACTGTCGCCAGATGACGTTGCAGGGTCTACAGAATTTGCCCGCCTCGGTGTAAAAACGGTGTTGCTTTGCTGTGGTATTGTGCACGGAGCCGTGACACCGGCAACTGCCTTCTTAGTGTTTTAAGTCAGCCACATTGAACCTGCTTGAGTAATACGCTTTATAATAGAGTTTGGCCGGATCTTGGCCATGGTCATGAGGAGTTCTGACAAACTGACCGCTTCTTTTAGGAGTTCCCCTTGGAAACGCAACAGCTGGCGCAGGCTCACCACGCGCAGTCGGATGCGTATAAATTGGCCAAGAGCTGCTAATTATGTTATAAGGCATCCGGTGGTCACATCTTCGATAGACAGCTTTTTAATTTAGGCATTCGTACTCCAAGCATTGTACGCCAATATGCTGGATACGGCCCACCACGCGTACTATGACATGTCGATGGCGTAAAATGTCGCCCGAGAGATAAATGTAGACTAAAAGACGCATCGCAATAACTTCTTTAAATTTAGGAGGCGTACAGTGGTAACAATCTACAAAACTTCTAGTCGAAAGATCATTCTCATCGATGGTGAGTACAACTAACTTTGACCCACTAGATGAAAAATGGATGAGGCTGAGCGAGTCAAAGGTGAAGATGGAAAGAGAAAAACTTTTCAGCATAAGTCGCAGAGTTATGTTAGATTCCCCCGCAATTTCTTGTTGCACTGGTAGTTTTGAGCTCATACTCTTTAAATTGGATGCAAGACACATGTCGGCAGCGAACCAAAATCCCCTCAAGCGGACGGCAAGTCTGTCCGACAGTCACTCGCCAGTTAACGACAGGGTGTAGAAAACTACAAGAGCAAGTCGGACCAGACAGGGACAATTGTAAATAGATTTTTCAACCGTGCATGGACCCCGCTGACGTGCGGAGAGAGGGCATCCATCTGCTCGTACAGCCGGGAATTTTTCCGGTCCAGCAATCACTGTCAATACTTGACTGTAGTTGTCATAAGGCAAAAAATCCTTATACACATGTCTGCATTCAAAATATTTGCGGACAGCATATGTCGTTGCGTTAGACCTCATGCCACGTTTCGCACTACTGTTACCCTGTATGGAAGCTTAGCATAACCGATTGGGTTGGGCGATATTTTAGAGGAATGGGACCTCCATCTCGGAACGTTTGAAGGTTGCCAATCCGAGAAGGTTAGAAGAAGAACCTGGCGCCTTTGGACATTGGATTATACCTTCCTAAAACAGATAGCCGCTTGAAATGTCAGCCAGGAAACTGGCTTTCAGCACATGCGGAGACAGAGCAGGACACCGAGTTGCAACTCCCACAGTCATGATTAAAATTATGCATAGGTGTCATTGTACATCCCCAAACTAAGTTGTTTGGATGGACTCTGGAGGAAAAATCTGGATTCCGGGTGCAAATGTGCAAGTGTTACCTCAAGCCCAAAGAGCAATGACTCCGAAAGAGGAACAAACATCCGTCAAGTATGCCCAAAAAGAGTACAGTTAGGCACTGTTTTCCAATTCGACGTTACTGATGCCACTGAAGATTTTCTCACTTAAACTTATCAGCCATAAAGACAATTTGTGGGAAAATCCATTAGACATAGACATCCTCAACTATGATTTGGTAACCCTGAAAATACCGTAGTTTTCGAGAAATCGATGTCATTCAGTGAACACCGATCGGCGTTCGACATGATAACTGGTATCGGGTCAGATACACGGTAACCTGAATTTAGTGGCTAGCAAAAAACTCCGTTTGAACAGACCTTTCGAGGAATGGATTGGGCAAAAATATCAGTTGCCATCACTAGCGTGACGCAAACACTACTCACATCCTAATCAGGGATTGGAGACAAGCTTACGTGACAGATGCGGGCACTTCACGTGGTTTAGGTGATACGCAGAGGCATAGTTCTCATTCAAGAACGGCTGCAGTAACATGTTGGTGCACTGGAGGTTGTGCTGCGTCAAGGCACATGTGTGTAGCTTTGTTGTGTTTGTGCTCAGATGCAGTTAGTTCATCAGAGAACGACACCAAAGTATGACTGCGTCTTTGGATGGCCCGTTCGTTGGCCCCAATATGCCGGCCTACTGATGACTTCTGTGGTGTTTTGTACCTTTCTTTTGCTTTCATTATAACGTTACGTATTTCATCAATTCCAAAAACGTTTTTTGTTTGAATACGCAAAACCACAAAAACGCGCACTTGTACAAAATTACATACAATACAGGCGTGGTCGCATGCTCCAGCTTTCTCTTCTCATTTCACTCGCGCTTACAGCGGTCATTCGCGAGCTTCATGTGCTAACTCTGGTATCAAAACATTTCAGACTTTGTGGTTTATTGTATGTAAGAGCTTCCCGAAAAGAAGACCCCTGGACATCCACCATCGGATTATTATTTATTCACTGACCTGAGCCAATGACGAACTATTTTAAAGAGAACAATTTTTAATGAGTCCGTTCCATTCGACCCTTTTTATTATTGTGTACTCAGTTCAGAGTAATTATATTCAATTTTTTGCCACACACTCTTCCTAAAGCAGCTTTTTTGGTACCCAGACCACTAGACCTCTGAGAGTCGGCGGCTTCTTAAATGCCGTTTATCTGCGTAGCGCGCGTCTTACGGAAGCTCTTTCGAGTTGTCAAATTAGGTTGATGTGATTTTGCCTGTGGTGGTGTGCAGAATTTTCGCTTTTCTCATTTTGCGATTTATCCCTCATTGTGCAGATGTCTTACAGCCACTGGCCGATTTACTTGTCTCCAAGGAAAAATCTGTTACCTTGCCCCCACCGCCATTACCGCTTTCTAGAGAGCCAAGCAAGCCATTGCTCATGGAAAGTTCAACTCCGCCCGAGAATGAAGCCCATCCTTGACAGTGGTTTTCCTGTGGCCTAAGATTAACCTGTTCCTCTCCTAGGTTGTCGAGCAGGATGAGCTCCGTGTGTTTAATGCGACATTCATTGTTAACCTGAAACATGTCTGTGCCCTTCCGTATGTTTTGGCGCAATGATCTCAGTTCATCTATATGTTTTGATCGAATATTTCTGACGACGCCCAGATACCTCATGTATCCACTTAAAGGGTATACAATAGTCTATTTGAAATGCTCGGCATCCAAATCATAATTTTGAGTAACGTGACAAGTCCGAAGAGGTGGTTTCTTAAAGTTGGACCTCCACCTGGATGCCTGCATCTCAAAGTCGAGCAACGTTATTTCGGCTCCAACATTTCTTCATGCACGTTAATGCCACGGAAGAGCCTACTTAACGCTTGGCTGGGAAGTATGACCAGCTTTCCACCTAAGACATTGTGTACGAGACAACCTCATCAGGGAGTTGGCGGAGCAAGCATATAGGTAGGTTATCTGCATGTAACTAGATTAAACAAGCCGCCCAATCTTCTAAGCATTCTGCAGGTTTGGACGTCCATGCAGCTTTATTTTAAACGGATGTTTTTCCTATTTATCTCTGGTCTTACGTGCAGGAAACGATGTTTTTACCGTGGCTGTTAATATACGGGTCGTTTGGATTCACTTTATTGCGCTGGCCATGCTGTGAATTAAGTTTTTCATGGCTAAGACGAATTATTAGTTTGTTTGGTCATTTTACTGCTCCCGAATTCTAGAGCACAGACATTTCTTAGTTATGCGCGTATGTTTTTCCTTTTTATCTTTCCAGTTTCCACTGGGAACAGATTCTCTGCTCCCCTGGATAGAATTCGGATGCAACCACTTTGTGTTAACTGAGTGGTTGCTGAACAGTAATTCGTCTAATATATAGCCGCAAGACAATGCAAATCACGCAGTGATTTTGGATATGTCGCTTCAACTTTCGAGTGCCAAAAGTCCAGTGCATAACGCAAGCATCACACCCGACCAAGACCTCATCCCAAAACTGGTCGGCCCTGCCCACATAGAGTTCAGAAACTTGTACAAAATGTGCAATTTAACAAATCAAAAACTGCGTAAAATGCGAGATCGCACAGTTAGGATGTATGTTTTTACAAAGCTACTAAACACACAATGAAAAGAGTCTTTCCAGCCAACTTTTGTTACCAGGATCTGCAACTAGCAGTCTGGCAGGGTGATTATGGATGGGTCTCTAGCACCCGGCTATCCCAAGAAGACCCCCGTGCATAAGGAAGAGTGACTTAAGAAAACTAAAACTGAACTAAACTGAAATTAACTAAAACCAAACTAAAATTAAAACTAAAGTAAAGTAAAAAACATTTTGCGTAGTCTGAGCGAAGATCACACTGCCCCAATAAGAATTTCTAGATTTGCTGAGGTCAGCGTGACCGGCCCTATGTAAGCGTTCAGAATGAACAGAACGGCGTGCTCTGGATTAGAAAGTACACAGTGACACTGGCATCACACTTTCAACACCTACCCGCGCCTTTAAGTTGTTGATTACGCCCCACAATCTTCAGAAAAGCCTCAGACATTACAGCCAACACTTGACCGCCTTTCGCTAAAACTTTAAACCCCAGCCATACAAGCGACAGCCCGTGAGTCATATAATGTCGTGAGCACCCTCGTCCATGTAATACACGTCTGTTAAACTGAACTACCTGAAGTCTAAGCTGAGGGACGATTCCGCCCTTCCTACTGTGTTCGAATCTTTCTGTGGCTCGGGAAACTTAGTGACGTTCCGACCACCAACGGTAATGTGTGTAACCATTCAAGATCGACGGACCCAGTGGAGTACCAAAGGCCTTCTTGGTGTGGTATTACTTCTGGTGTCTCCGTGCCGTCTGCTGAGGAATACGGGCTACATTCTTGGTAGCTCTGACCGGCTGACTCAGTTAATCCAGATATTTCTTATCACAGTTCCCCAAAATGTGGCAGTCCAAAAGCCGGGTTGAACGTATAACTTCCTCACTGTGAAAGCATGCATCAAGCCTGTGTACGCCAGCAATCACAAGTAAACTGCCATGCCATTATCCGAGAGATATTTTACGAATGTTTGCTGGGGTAAGCCGCTGTCTCACCATTACGTTTGCAGCCCTATAAAAGTCGGTTTCAGAATCAGAGAAGTTTTACATTGATTTGTTAGGTGGTTAGCCAGAACAAGGAAACAGGTTTGTCCCTGATATTTTTGGCAGAAGCAGAGGTGCGCAAAGCACAAAGCGACTAGTTGAATGAGCGCAGGATTTCCCCACCGAATTCTTAAACGGGCCGAAATTTCGACAGGCATGACAGAAACCTAGCATCATTTTGGAATTTACTGAAGCAATCATGTCTTAGTCGGACACCCCATTACCGTTCAAGAAGGTACGACAAAACTCAAAAGGTAGTGGCAGGCAATCACTCTCACATGAACATGCGACTGCACAGATACATTTTTCGCCGGCTGATGCGGCTAGTCTACTGTAGATAAGTGTAGATGCCTCCCAGATAGATGCACTTACGAACTGGATGACAGTTGTATTGCAAATTTGGTCAAGTCCAGTCAAACAGTACAATTATCTGCTTGACCGGATGGTTTATTGCTGCGAAACTATCATATATCTAATAATAATGATATTATTGTTTATGCCAAACCGGTGGGGGGCACACCGCCAGATGTGGTCATAATGTTGCAGTCGGAACAGGGTCGGGACTGACGGGATTTGTGGGTACTCAGGGTTGAGCGGAAACGGAGTAGTCACACAGACAGACATAGACAATTGGTACCATCCGACGCAAATGCGGTCATGCCTAAACTGGCACGATCAAAATGCGGTGGGCATCAGTGGCAGAGAAACATAGTTATTAGGTTTTTTCTATCTTTTGGGGAACATGTCAAGCTAAGGCAACATCAAGCCATTATAATTTGAAGGTGACGGGCAACAACACAATGGAGAATGCATAACTAAGGCATCCAGCCTGGCACATGATATGAAAACTGCAAATTGCGGAAAATAAGGAACAAGAACAAAGAACTGGTGGAGCAGCAGTGTTGCAGTAATCACGCCGATCGATTTGAACTAAGAACTAAAATCATTGCTGAGACCACGCGGCCTTGGACAGTTAAGTTTATGGCCAGGGTCACAAAAAGCGTAAATAGGGGTGATGAAGTGAAGAAACTGTCAATACGGGTAAATGGCGGCTTAAATATCACAATCACGGTGCACAGTGAAACTCTATAGAGCCGGCCGTAAAGATCTTCTGAGGGAGCGAGTTAGTGCTAATGCACAGGACAGAACGCGAACAGTGTAGAAAATGATTGACTTTGTGGGGAGCGCAAACCGAAAGTTCACCCAGATCGTTAGATCTGAGCGAATGGTTCAGTTGGTTAAAATGAACTTGTCCCAGAGGCGGCTGGAGCTAGGTAAAGAATTTGTTCATTGCTGCAAGCAAAGGAACGGGTAAGCGAGAGAGAAGGTATCAGATAGGATGGAGTCTGTTAAAAGAAAAAATAATGACACAAAGTTTATTGGAGTTAGGTCGGTGACAACAAGCTGTTAAATGAGATGGGATAGGGGTGGAATTATGCTTGGTAGCCTAGAAATCGGTGACTGGCTTAGAAGCCTGGCAATCACTGACTGGCTTGGCTCTCCAACATGATGCTATTATGCTATTATGCTATTATTATGGAAAAATCCCATATAAGTATGTACATGGTTGGCGTAATGAGGGAAAACAAACACATAAGGACTGATGGGGATAGAACACCCCAAATGATGGACTAATTTATCTGGAATTTGGTACCTGAATTGGGTAGTACCATAGCTTGAAGGGGGATGTAAATGTAAGATAAAGGGCTACCAGTCACCGGAGAACTGTTATCAGATTCCGTCAACAAGTGGTGCATGGCGAAAAAGGCCATAAGCGCTAGCCCTGAATGCTGGTAATAAAGGATTAAGCTACAGAGCTTGCATGAGTCTTCCTTTTGAACCAACAGTAATGTGCTCAGAAGCGCTTATTGCGTAACACAAAGCTTCTACGCTCTGAATCTCTCGCAACTGCCAATTCCGCTCAATTGTTAGAAAGTTGAGGACACTAAGTTGAGCACTCTGTAGATCCCTACACCGTTAACCTTACGTCTTGAGGTTAACAAGTGAAGTGCGGTGTTTAATATAACGAAAGAGTATTATAGACCCCACTGGTTGACTGCAAAGTGATATACTTGACATAGCCTGCGCACCAAGCAATTTTTGACAACCAAAACCGTCTCTTGTAACAATAATGACGTTGTTTGTTCCCAACAAGTGAGTCCATAACGTTAAGCGTAATCACAACAGTACAGTCAGGGCAGCAAAACAGAAGTCGGTTTCGAGTGTCCAGCAATGCATGAACGTATGGAAAATTTAAAATTTGTGCATGGCTTAACACAGCTGAGTTTGTGCATGATAGCTTCGTTGCCATCTAAACGAGGCAAACATCTGGACACAGGCGGCAGTGAAACATAACTGAGCTGGTTCCTGGCTAAAGGCAACAAAACTCTGGGACATTCGGTGTAGCATCAATGTGGCATGTTAAAAATAAAATTTGGCAGCCCTGGGCTAAAAGTGGTGACCGTTGCAAACATAGGATTGCCTGAATTGGTTAAGGTGTAAACTGAAGGCTCGGAGACAAGGGAATGACAAACCACACAAAAACGGAGTGGGGGACTTCTGCCTCAAAAACACAAGTTACTTCATAAGTAGATGGTCTCACTGACTTTGAGTAGTATGAACAGCCTTTGGTTGGAGTTGTTGCTGTAGGTATACCTTTATTACCGCGTACAACCATGTGTTAATCATAAGAACAACAAGTAAATTCGTGAACCGCCAGATAAGCCAGCAGCTTGGAGTTTGAGCACGGGTTAGGCGGAATGAGATGGCCTTTTGTGCGCAAGTAACAAGTAAGGTGGTGAAGTATCAGAGGTGCATTGAACTACGGACATGCCATCAGACTATGTTTGGCATTCGCGATAACCTCATCGCAACTTTGAACGCTGGTTTTGAATAGCCCCTAAATGGACACCTTTGTGGCAGTTAGGGTTAACGAATCCATGTATTGTAGTTATGGTTATCAAAAGATTGTTATAGGAACGGGTGTAAACATGGAATTGGAATGTTTGTGAGTACGTTCCGGAGAAAAAGGCAAGGTTCCCGTCACCCAAGGAAAGCGATGAGACGGTGGCAGCTAAAGTGAGGACGCAAGAGGAGAAAAATAGAAGGTAGCAGTACTTAAATGTAATCGGAACAGAGGGTAGGCTGCGGCATAAAATAGGGAATAAATGAGGGTAGCGACAATTATTGACTACCGTAGTGACGCGAAAGTGCCGCATCTCAAGATAATCGGGATGGCACTGAGTTCGGCATCGTAAAACCTCATCATTTATGTTGATTGCAAGCAGCGCAGCAGTAGTCTAACATTGTTTAATGATAAAAGTCTTTTTGCCACAGAGCGATTTATAACTAGGTGATCCTTTGATATCTTACTTCACTGATGATATCCCGTTTCGGTGGCACATGGGACCGAAGACAGTATTTCACGCCTGTCCTTCAACAAGACCACCTTTAAGGGGTTACTCTGGTCTCCCTCCGGTAGAGTCTCCAAAGGTCGCATACCCTGTCCAGTCAGTATGAGTTAAGTAGCATATTTGTGTGAGCTTTCATTCAAAATACTGTCTTTGACCCTTGGACGGCCAACAGTATTGGGGTGCAAGTACATCACAGGAATCGATAAAAAGTTACGCTGAGCTTCTGGTACGAAACCGGTCTCCCTTCTTGACGAATTCTTACCTCGCAGCTATTTCACTGGGATATTCACGATTAGAGGCTCCACAGAAGCTGTCCTACGCAGCTTATCCAGCCAAAACCAAGCATCTCCGGTTTACTGGGGGCAAGGCGTTCTCTTGCGTGAGGCATTGCAGCTCCCCAGTGAGTCTGTGATTTCGGCAATCTCTTTCGGAGAGAGAGCGCTATTGTTGCGTGTTCGTAATAAGGACCGTGGTAGCAATTTTTACAAAAGCCCCGGCGTCAGAATTGCCTAGATGGAATTGTGGCTGCATAAAGGCACCATTGTTTGCGGAACCCAGGAGGTGAAACAGTGAAGGGCGATTTTGGAAAGGGCTATATCCAAAATTATGCGGGCAATTTACAAACGTTAACACAATATGTAACCTTAACTTGCGGTGGTCTCACCACTAAGCGCAATGTCCTCGATATTTGTTGCCGATTCAGCGGTATGAGCGTGATCGTCGACAAAGAAGAGGTGAAAACGGATAAAGGTGGAACAAGTAAGATTTCACATTTCACAGAGGCGCCTGCTTACGCAACCGATGCCGTTAGTAGCGGCGGCAAGTAACGGCTGACAGAACGTGGAGCACCACACATGACCATTGTGCGTGAGAACGATTTATGTGCAGCACAGCCAAAATTAGCAGAGATGAAGAAAACCCCGTGAAATCTATATTTCAAAATACAACGTACACTCAACATTTACCTAAAATTTTAAAAATAGAGTTAACCCAAGGGAAAAGAGCGTAACATCCTAAAGAATGATTCTATTAGATAAAAACTTTGACTAAAGTGACGGAAACAGTATGCACCCCAAATAAACCTGGTAATTCTAGAACCGATACTTCAACTGAGAGCATGAACTTGGTCCCAAAGAATGAGCGCAACCACAATACAGGAAGGAATGCCGTTTTCCAAATCACTTTCAAGACTGGCGTTCAGAAAATTGGACAAAATTCACCCACCTATCTAGCCCATTGTGTAGGTACAAGAGCAACACAAAACCAATCAAGGAAATATGGCTATTGATCTGTTCGCCGAGCTTGGCAATTGGCTTGCAAACGAGGAAACATCATCAGTGCGCAGTTGGGTGGGTACTTCTTCCTTGCCTGCGTGCGTCTATGTAGCATCTGAAGACTAAATGTTATCTTCTAACGTGATTGGCCACTTGGGGTAACGATATTTGTGAATCTATTGGTCCGTTTCTAATCTTTGTTGCGCTGTGGTCTGCGGTCCTTAGTGTTGATTGGCCATCCCAACGCTTTCTATTTTTAGCAGTTTGTTCTCTGGCCTCGATTAGCATTGCGTTGTGGTCTGACCTTCTTGAGCTTGACTGGTTGGTTGCACCACCCAATTTTCTCCATTGTAACGGTTGGTGTCCCTGCGTCCGCTGGTCGATTTGGTGCCTTCGTTCATTGGTTGGGCGCCTCCTCCAATTAAATTGATGTGTCCGTTTGAATGGGGCTTTCCTGCTTCTCTTATGAGTTCCTCGTCTGGCCACTTTTGCCGCTCAAAGCTCTGTGGTTCTGGCGTTCTCTTGTTCTTAGTGGTTGGAAAATTGGGTCAGTTTCGATATGTTTGTTGATAGCTCCTTCAGTGGAGTGCCACGCTTCCATAAATTTACGTTCTTACTTCGTTCTTGCTTGAGCCAGTATGCGAACACCGCTCCAGTCAGACTCGTGTCCTTCCTGCTCTTTGTGGACGGAGATGAGGGAAAACTGATGGTGTCTTTCAGTGGCGAGCTTGTGTTCGTGTATTCTGGTGAAGAGCTTCCTTCCCGTTTGTCCTATACACCGCTTGTCGCAGCCGTTGCATTGTATCCTTTATATGACATTGTTCTTTGTCATTAGACCTAATTTCCCTTCGGGTCTTGATAATGTCCTCCGCAAAGTGTTCGCAGGCTTCTAAGTGACCGTTGTATTATGCCATCTTAAGAGTGTGACTCGTTTGCTTCCATTTTGTGACGTTGCATTGATCGTATTTGGCTTCATGAGTGATCTCCAGATGAAATGTCCCGGGTATCCATTTTTCTGACACGACTTGTATAGGCGCTTTTCTTCTCTGATCTTGGATTCTGTTGTGCTGAAGTGTGTTTCTATCCGCTTGAAAAGTGTCTAAATGAAGCTCCGTTTCTTACAATTTGGATGGTTGCTGTGGTAGCTGAGTATTTAGTCCGTATGCGTTGCCTTTCTGCAGACCTCAGTTTGTAGCTGTACGTTCGGCAATCTAGTGATGGGGAGGTCCAGAAATGCCAGTTTTCCGTTGTTTTCTTCCTCGGTTGTGAATTTGTTGTCGTCGAAAACGTTGTTTAGCAGTTGGCTTACTCGTTGCAGTTAACCATTTTGATAATCACAAAAGTGTCGCCCACGTAACGGATCCATATTTTGGGATATTTTGGGGATATCTTCTAACAAATCTTCTACTTCTGTTGCTACTTCACTAGGAAGATGCTGGACGACATAAGAAAAACGGGTGGCTTGGGAAGCGAGGCGTCGGGTAGTAAAAACAGCTTCGACCTGGTGAAACCACACACTGGGATTGCGAGGATTATAGTCTGGTAAATGGATGCTAATTGCATTCCCAACTAAATCCGATGAATTGAAGTGTGCATTCATAATGACCGGGCAAAACAAACAAAACTACGACGAATTGAAAGGAAAAGATAAAATATATCTTGAAAGACTCGGGTGCACAAAATTTGTAGTGGTCTGGGTACCAAAAAAGCTGCTTTCGGAGTGTTTGGCAGAAAAATAAGTGTAATTACACTGAATTGAGTACACAATAATAAAAAGGGTCGAATGGAACAGACTCACTAAGAATTGTTCTTTTTAAAATAGTTCGTCGTTGGCCCAGGTCAGTGAATAAATAATAATCCGGTCGTGGATGTCCAGGGGTCTTCTTTCCGGGAAGCTCTCATATACAATAAACTCCAAAGACAGTCTGAAATGTTTTGATACCAGAGTTAGCACATGAAGCTCGCGAATGACCGCTGTAAGCGCGAGTGAAATGAGAAGAGAAAGCTGGAGCATGCGACCACGCCTGTATTGTATGTAAGTTTGTACAAGTGCGCGTTTTTGTGGTTTTGCGTATTCAAACAAAAAACGTTTTTGGAATTGATGAAATACGTAACGTTATAATGAAAGCAAAAGAAAGGTACAAAACACCACAGAAGTCATCAGTAGGCCGGCATATTGGGGCCAACGAACGGGCCATCCAAAGACGCAGTCATACTTTGGTGTCGTTCTCTGATGAACTAACTGCATCTGAGCACAAACACAACAAAGCTACACATATGTGCCTTGACGCAGCACAACCTCCAGTGCACCAACATGTTACTGCAGCCGTTCTTGAATGAGAACTATGCCTCTGCGTATCACCTAAACCACGTGAAGTGCCCGCATCTGTTACGTAAGCTTGTCTCCAATCCCTGATTAGGATGTGAGTAGTGTTTGCGTCACGCTAGTGATGGCAACTGATATTTTTGCCCAATCCATTCCTCGAAAGGTCTGTTCAAACGGAGTTTTTTGCTAGCCACTAAATTCAGGTTACCGTGTATCTGACCCGATACCAGTTATCATGTCGAACGCCGATCGGTGTTCACTGAATGACATCGATTTCTCGAAAACTACGGTAGTTTCAGGGTTACCAAATCATAGTTGAGGATGTCTATGTCTAATGGATTTTCCTACAAATTGTCTTTATGGCTGATAAGTTTAAGTGAGAAAATCTTCAGTGGCATCAGTAACGTCGAATTGGAAATCGGTGCCTAATTAATTAGTATATTGCGACTTGCGATAAAACGTGTATCACTTGCACCGTGGGAGCTTTGCAGCTGTTTATGTGTCTGTATTGTTTTTTGGAGCTTTCTGGAGCCTATGTTGTACCCGTGAAAGCAAAACATTCAGGGGTCTCGTATCTCTAACTTGATTTTGACTTGTATATTCCGCCCGGCTAGACGGAAGCCGAATCGAGTTTTTTCGGTCCTCGCCAATAGCTGTTCTGAGTAATCTTTGCTATAGACACGTTCATTATATTCGGATAACCCTTACGGAGTTTGAAGACCGTAAGGCTTGCGGATGATAACGTCCTGTGTCCATAGGTTGAGTTTTCCGGTACACCGCCCGATAACACCGTAGAAGTGTTCAGGTCCTGCTTACTGGCAGCAGAGTTCTTCAGTGCGAATGGTGGAACACACCAGGGGTTACATATTCGGGTCTGGGAAGTTGCCAGGTAGTTTGCGGTTACAGATGTACATGCTGAACTACTCAGCACGACGCACACCATTGTGTCCCGACCTAAATGGGGACTGTCGTTGGCGCACAACAATGCAATAAGGACTTGGCTGTTACACACGACCAACATGCGGCTAGAGGGCCGCTTTGCCCGATCAACTAGAGAGATGCCACCGACCTCGATCGTAGTGGACAGCTACACGAACCTAACTGACGCACACGACTAGCATGCGGCTAATCAGTTGGCTAACGCGCGCCACTCCATCTCGAATTAGAAATGTCGATGTTCCAGCTTTGGAAAAGTGAAAAGTTGAATTTTATTGGATATTTTAATTATTACATATGTCCTGACAGGAAGCGCGCGGCCTTCTTTGTGCTCAGAGTTCATCAAGCTGTTGACGTCCTAAAATGAGGGAAGATAAAAGTTATCGAATTATCAGTATGGGGCAGGCGGCTGATAACCTGGGGGCGATACTTACTCCGTAAAGCGGGCACTTCAGAGCGGAAACCTCATAGAACCGAACTCACACGACGTCATCTTCATTGGCTGATTCGTATTGCGTTATTACTTGTAGATGACGCCTACTGAGTATCAGGCCTAGAGAACTATGAGAATTGCCTGAAATATATGATGCCTCATTGAGGAACATAGACCAGAACTTTTAGCACCTACATGCGCCACATGAAATAATCATCGCCTATTTCCTCAAATTGGCATTGGTACGAGTGTTATGTTATTAACTCACGGCCGTCGGTTCGCTCCTCCCTGGAGCCGAAAATGCGGACGCACACAGATTTCCGGGATACACTGTGCTGGGGTTCTGTGCTTCAGTCCAAGTCAAAATCATAACATGACTTCTTTGCGGGCCGTTTGGCAAGCATATCTGTGCACTTTCTGGAGGGACTGGGGCCAGGCATCAAGAATAAAGTAGTCAAATGTGCACTCACCTTAGAGATAAGCCTGGAGACCGCACAGTCGGCAGGGTTCCTCATCACAACATTCGACGCTGTGGGATACGCGATCCGTTGCACATCAGCGGTCGTTGCGACTAGTCGGCACGTCACTGAGCACAGAAACCCAATTAGATGTCCATAAACCGCCATCTGAGCCACCGCGCAGTGACCTCGATTACCGACGGCGGGTCGTTTATCAGAGACGTCGAGCCTCTGAACAGCACGATTTGCTCCTGAACGATCCACTGCTAAATGGCCTTCCTGAGTTCCAGCGCCTGAAGTTTATCCACTACCCATTTAAGTTGTTTACGCAGTCCCTGGACAAGCCAAAAAGTTCACGTGTGGGGGCTAACTGTCAGCCTTCCGCAAAGGCATACACAACCGGACGCCCGGTACCTATCTGTTATCGGGAACGTAAAAAGCTAGTATCTACAGGCCACACATTTTTTGCTTGAAAAATACTCATCCGAATCGGTTGGTAGCGTGTCTACCATCGACACTTATTACGTCTGGGAAGCGTCGGAACAGCGCTATCTGCCGCCATCTGGAAAAGCAAACGCGGTTGCGTTGACCTTTACCCTACTGCAATACAAGCATCCGTCCGGAGTCGGGGAGCCCAGGCCGGACCGAACAAATGTCATCTGTCACAATAAAACCTAACAATAAGTCACTTACACAAAAAAGCTGGTGGACACTTCCGGCGGTGGTTGTATATTTCCTGAATGGCAGGGATCTTGCTGGATTTATCAGCCAAAAGCTGCCGCACTTAGCAAGACGGCATTCCATACTCCAGCACGGCTCTGCCGGTGCCCAACTCCGCTTCTTTTAGCCGCCGATTCACCGGAAGTCGACTGTACAGGAACTTGGAAACCTCATGATTTTCTTTCAGATAAAAAGAGGTGACTACGAGGTGGTTCCTGTGTCTCTTTAAACAAAAATAAACTGGACAGCCGGTCTGCGTGTACCGTTTGCTATTAGTAAATGCGCCCAAGTTACTAGCCTCCTGGTGTTCCCCGGCATTCCGTTAGTTTCGCTGCCCAATTTTTGCATTTGTGGTGCACCTTCTCAAAACGCAGAACGGCTTTGGTCCTTCTATTGTCAACCGTACTCACAAATACCACATAACTATCCCCCATATTTTTATTTAACGTCTTACCTAGCGCCACGAAGCATGAAAACCGGAGAGTCTCCAACTTTCAGCAAACATGCCAGAATCCATACCTGAAGCCATATACATGCAACTGTAGAATCGAATGTGCACCAGAAATTAGGGGCTGAGCCTTAGACGCGCACCCAAAATTTCTCTGAAACCACAGTTTAAAGGAGGGAGACTTTAACATAAGGTTTTAGGATTTGATGATATTTATTCGAGCCTTAAAAATCTCCCCATGCGGCCGCAGTTTGCTGAAAGTTGTTTAAACGTACTCGAGGTCCACCATGGGCGCAATCCATATTTTAATGGCTGCCAATGGGTTCGCTTGTTATCTGCGTAAAGACGGTGGGAAATTTTGTAGAAGGGCTGGTTTTCTCCACGTGTTTTCTTCTGTATTGGATTTGGAAGTAATCTCAAAACTACATTAACAAAAATTACACCCTCCATCTCGGCGCAAAGTCAGAATGGAGCAGCCATTTTTGGCACTTATAGGTTGCGGCAGACGTTTCGCTAAAACAAATCAAGGAATTCGTCACAGCTAGTAAGATTTTGTTTTTTATGTTGGTCAGCACAAGCTATGTCGGTTGTGCGGCTAGGCTTTATCTTCACCGGTATACTGACTCCTTGATAGTGCCATTAGAAGAATTAGTGGGTTTATGGGCAGAACAAGCAGACAGCACAATAGGGTGGCTAGTGCTTCTAAGTTCTGGCACAAATTGAAAAGGTTGGGACGGTCTTGTTGACGCGTTTAACGCCCCGTTCCGGAAGTATTGGGGATAGGGACCCCGAGCAAGCCATCAGACTGGGCATGGCAATCGCGGTACCGTCATCGTGACGTCGAAATTGGGTTTGTGGCCGGCCCCCGTACGTAAATATCTTGGGAGTCAGTTGGGTTTGTCATAGTAGTTGGGATTGGCCAGGGTATCTTGACAAATTAAGACAAGCATGGATCAATGATATTTTTGGGTTCATCGATGGCGCGCGGTGGTTCATTGCTGTCATTCAAACGAGGCGATAAGACAGTTATATCTACATTGGGGGCACATATTAGGAAAGACTGTCAAAATGTCTGCTAGAGAGCACTATGGTAAGCGTTAGACCGCGGCCCGAAATAGCAAGCAGCCAGGAGCAGTCACAATTTCTAACCACTGTAGTTAGGCGACACTGTCTGATTTCAAAAACGGTGGTCGATATTCAGGTCGATGAGAGCGGGTGTGGGCGTATGTGATTATGATGGACGTGCATCAGCTAATTTTTGCGCAACCAACGTGGCTCGGAGCATGCAGGCGCAAGTGGCCAAAGAGAAACATGCGATATCTGGTGGTTTTGCATGTTCGTACTGCTAGGTGACATAAGGATGGCGCAGTTACTGCCTAAAGAAAAGCGTAGAGGAGCTGCAAAACGAGTTGCCTCTGAGGGGTCATACCACGTATATTTGGTGAAATGGCAAGCAGCTTGCAACATTTTACGTGCGTCTGAGATGTGGAAGTCTTTTTAAATATACAATTGGACGCCGAAGATCAGAAAAATGTTGGTGTACAAACTCAAGCACGTTAGCTGATCGGTTTCCCAGAATGGAGCCCCTATTTGTTGAATCTGCTACTGCGGTTGAGTACGGGATGGTTACAAGTTATGCTAAGTACGAAGGGGCTTTCGATTTTAATAGGCCACATTTTTATTTTTATCGGGAAACGAGGTGGAGGTAAATTACGATTTGGTGCTCTAAATGAGCAGATTAGACACCAAGTAACCGCCCACTCATTAGATCTCCGCTCTAGTGGTCTGGGTACCCAAAAAGCTGCTTTAGGAGGAGTGTGTGGCAGAGAAATAAGTGTAATTACTCTGAATTGAGTACACAATAATAAAAAGGGTCGAATGAAACAGACGCATTAAGAATTGTTCTCTTTAAAGTAGTTCGTCGTTGGCCCAGGTCAGTGAATAAATCATAATCCGATGGTGGATGTCCAGGGGTCTTCTTTCCGGGAAGCTCCTACATACAATAAACTACGAAGAAAATCTGAAATGTTTTGATACCAGGGTTAGCACATGAAGCTCGCGAATGACCGCTGTAAGCGGGAGTGAAATGAGAAGAGAAAGTCGGAGCATGTGACCACGCCTGTATTGTATGTAAGTTGTACAAATGCGCGTTTTTGTGGTTTTGCGTATTCAAACAAAAAACGTTTATGGAATTGATGAAATACGTAACGTTATAATGAAAGCAAAAGAAAGGCACAAAACACCATACCGCTACGGCCGCATCCATAGCCTTGTTTAATCATGTGGTTTCAATGATATTGCGAAAGATGTACGAGAGTTGTACCTGATCATACGTAGTTCCTTCCAGAATCCCAGTCGAGTCAAAGCGTCTTCCTGAAAACGAGAAGTGGATTAATGTAACGAATGAAAAGAAGCATAATTTGTCAGGGATGGTTGTGTTTTTTCAGACATAGGCTTGGCAGTCGGACGACATTTGGGGATATGAGGCACCGTCGTTGGCCATTGGATTAAGTTACCCTGTTTGGTGAGTCCTCATAATCAGCGTCGCGCACGGACACGGGCCCAGCAGTTACGATAAGCAGTAGAGGTGTGTGACAACGGCTACCGTTATCATGGTGACCGGCGATGGGTACTGCTAGTTACCACCATTATCTTCGCGCTTTGTGATATATTTCACCTATGGAGTGTCATATTCCCAGTAGCATTGATATCATTGTGTTGGTAATTTACCTGCAGTTGTCTCGTGACGCGGTGTTTTCCACATGCTAGTTATGCGTGTCTGAGAGATAAGGTCATCCACAGAGATGGCCCTCGCATCGTCACTGCACACTTCATGCAGTTGTCCAACACTGTTATACTTAATGGAAGGCGAGCTTCATAGGAAAATATGTTGTGCTGAAGTTCGCTGAACAAACTCATCTCATTTGTTAAATCTGAAGTGTACGAAGTAAGCAAATGTCACTAACCAACCTTCCTGGACGGAATTTGCATTAGATATTCTGTAAATGTTATCTTATCCTTAAAAAAACACTGAAGAACACCAAAATGTGCTAAAGTGCGATTTCGCAATTTATCTTCGTAAATTGGTAACAAAATACGGATCGGTGATTGGCCGCGAGCTTGAAATTTCGCTCACTTAAAAAACTATGAGCAACATATCATCGAAAGGTGCAAACGGATCAGACTAACTCCCCGTAAAAGTCAGAACTTCGAAAACCCTATAATTTTGACGAAAATAATTTGGGTGTGCTTCTAGTGAGCGGCAAATTAGGAACGGAAATTATCTAAAGCAAATTCTAATAAAATTAAGGTAGATTATGAGCGTCCCTGTTTTGATCATACACGCAACGAAATGCAATGCTTTTACGCAGATTTTTAATTTAGCACATAATAGTTTTAAAGAAACAGTGCATCTATTGGCTATGGAGCGACATATCAAACACGCTGCGCCAAACTTTTGCCGTCATCCATGGGTGTTATATCTCAACGTCAAACTTCCAATTTAAATGTTCTACCGTCTCCAAATTCCCAGATATTCGTTACCTAGTGCACCAGAGATATATTGCCTGGTCGTGCCGCCGGACTACTGAAACTGGATTTTGACTGTTGACAATATAACTTAGCCCTCGGGACGATAGCTATGGCGTACTTCGTACCATTTGATTTGGATGATGCAACCATTGGATTGCTCGTGATTGGCGGATTAAAGGTGTATATATTATTAGAAAATACCACTATGTCGCCTCTGGTCAAGTACACTTTAGCTTGTGGGCTTGGGGGCGTAAATTTTGAGAGTCGCGATGAAAATGCATTGCCGCCTGAGATATTCCAGTGGCACAGTAAGAGAAAGATCAATGTGGCAAAGATAACAGTTACAATACTCTCTGGTGATGCGTGCCTTGTGCAAGAATAAAAGCATGAGCGTCCTGTTTGATTATGGGTGGTGGGGAAGCGACCACCGTCATTGCCGATAGTGTAGGTTTTCCGCCATGCAACTATAATTTATTTAAAAGCCTTAGTGTGAAGATGTGGTCAAAGTTGTTCGGGAAGTGGTCCAGAGGCCAGACCACAATAATCATTCTAAGGCGCCTATGCCTTCTGACACCCTATCAGACAATCTGAATGTAAACTGATGACAAGGTTATTAATGACTCCCATTAAATGAGACATGATGCAGAAAAACCAACCATGTACTCTGACCCTATCCAGTAAAGCAAGCTGCGCCGACGGGACACAGCCTTTCCGCGAGTGCCTTCATCCGACTCTGTCAGGTCAAATGTTAACTACATTCCTGAAAACCCACTCTGCCCCCGGGATGGACAGTGTTACTTCCCGGTTAGCGATGATTTGAAATTCGCAATGTCTGGTTAAACACTCAGGTGTTGGGGCCGGGCAAAAGCCTCCAACTTATGTGCCCGACACTTCTTAAGCATCCTCTTATGGGTTCGCCTATCTACACGAGATATGGTACCGATTCAAAGATCTGAAAACCACTCAGCCTCGCCTTCCGCAGAGTCTGAGTTTCAGAATTGTACAACAAAGTAGCTCATACCGTGGTCTGCCACATGATCACTTGAAATCGAGCGATATATCACTTTGCCGCCGTAAGTGCCCCAGCTTAGCGACCATGATCCAAGTCCTAGATATTCGTGCACTAAGTTCAGTTTTGACACTATGACCGTGGCGCACACAACTGACAAGTTTAGTAGAATAGTTCACAAAGTCAATTGCCTCTCCTTCGGTTGTATATGGTGTATTGAATGACTGCATTGCCAGGAGCATTACCACACGCCTTATGCGTACAATGCGCATGCCATAGGGCGCAATGATATTTGTCAGCCCATCCAAATACATCAGCGTCTCTTTTGCTCCATTGATGGTGGCAGTGAGGTCGTCCGTATATTACAATTTGACAAGGTTTTTGTCAGCAGAGTTTTAGGACGTTGTGGCGTTCCTTTCTTTACGTCGTTGCTCACAATATTGAATGGAAACGGAGACGGTGGACATCCACGTCGGACGTCATCTTTTGCGCGTAAGCCTTTTAGGATCTCTCAGTATTCTCTCACACCCGTACATCATTCATTGTATTCAATGCTGGGAAAACGTATTATAAAGGGCAGAGCAATCAACAATGCCAAATATCCCTCGGAAATCAAGGGGTCAACAAAATTGTGGATTGTTCCTACGTATGGCGCTGTCCTGCCGCCAAGAAGGTTGCAAAACAATGGTCAGTACCGCTCACACGTAAGCGGAATTAAACTTACTACTTTCAAGCCAATGCTTCGTGAGCACGTAAGGCAACAGGGAATCAGGACAATTATCACAACTGCAGCAAATCTGATCCCCTTATGCCTGCCGTACAGCGAGCTCCGTATTCATGACGGCCGCTACCACATGACCCATTGTTGCCTGGGATAATCCCTTTTATCAGACTAAGGCGAATAGACCAGATAAACACCGATAACATGATGCCTCAAACATCCTTCAAAAAAGCGGGTTGGAGGTCATCGGACATGCATATACTCTCCCGGCCCTAGGGGAATACTGGTGTAGCCTCCAGGGTACCTACCTAGCTTCCAAATCCAAATGAGTGACATTAGGTCGTCACGAGCCTCGTTGTCAGCCGTGCTCAACCCAGTGGCCGATGCGACCTTCACAAGCAAGGATCATCGAGCTAACCCACCCACTGATGGTTTGCTCACACGCAGTTTTCAGGGGCGGATTGCGTGAACTGGCCGAATTGCTTTCTGGGCGCCCAAGAAAGTCTCCGCCTCTTTCACTTCTTTACCATTTTTGTTCTCCGACTGCGTGCAGGCTTAATGTCACTTCGCACTTCTATGGTTATTCGGACGGAATTGTGTTTGGGGCTGGCGGGAACGTTTCCCAAAAATTCAAGCAGCGCCACTGTTCTCTCTGACATCCAGTGGTTGATCAAGCCGGCAGCGCTTTGTCACAGGTAAAACTCCAAGAGCTGTGCGATTTGTGACGATTTTGCACCAGCGGGTGCTGACGTCCGAAGTTAGAAAGGCTGAAGAAGCCTCCAGCGGATGGAGTTTGGCGAATTTGGCTGACTCCATGAACCGTGAAAATTCTGGTGGCTAACGGAGTAGTCCTTACCTTAATCAGCTGTAAAAAGGAATAAGATACTGACTCCGGACAAGTGCGTGGTCAGAATCCACACAGGCTTTCCGAATGATCCGCGTTATAAGTTATGCAGGATGACATGAATAATGTGAATTTATGGCTTGCATGCTGTTGGGAAGCACCACGCATTCAGACAATTTAAGTCTTTCTCAAGTGGCTACTGCATAAAAACTTTCTGCTGTGGTTCGCTGCATGAAACGAATATAATCCACTTCGACAACTTAGATGGGTCTCAGATGCGCTAAGTTCGTCATGTGTACGTTCAAACCTCCGATATCCACAACCATAGTGAGCTTTCAGCACACCGTGATAAGGCATTCAATGTGTCGCTAGTTGCCACATCTTGGCTCCGAAACCGAAGCGAGGCAAACGTTTCATCATTCTTGTCGGATTCTTGAGCATTTTGCTCGCAGCCCGCCTCACTGAGAAGATGCTGGAAAGGCCTCAAGTCAGAGTTGACGCACCTGATAGAAACAGTCCAGTCCAGCCCAAATTAGGCATTACTATCCCTATAGCGTGAAGAAACCGCTGCGTTCCATAACTAAGTTGCTTCCAGCTTCTTGGTATCTGAAATTTTCCACCTCCGTGAAGTTTTGGGTGTTTAGGTTTATGTGAAGCCTGGAGATCATTTGCAGCTATCCCTGTTTATGTTGGCGTCCAACATGATGGGCTCGACCCGGTGAAAATGGCATACAAGTAGATAAATTTCCAAGAGCAAAGAACGCCGACAACGTCAACAGATAAAAGAGCCGAGTCCTCCGAATTAGACCTTTACAAAGCAGATGCTAATGGTATTTGCAATGTTCTTGAGATCTTGAAACGAAAACGCCGAAAAACTTCCTGGACATGGCTTCTTAATCTAAACTTACCTCCAGTATTCCTGAGGCACGTTCACAAAAAGCCCAAAACATAAGCTTTTTTTGTTCCCTGTGTGACTGCTGAACAGGCGAAGTCTCGCTCGTCATGGAGACTTAAATAAGAGTTAACTCAGTACGTCAGAGTCAGAGCGTGCTCAATAAATGCTCTTTCAGTGTGACTGTTGCACTCTAGAGATCATGTTTATCTGAGAATCCAGATGGCCCCAATGCCACCACTTTGGAACCCCGATCTCAGCTGGCTTTTCTAAGCAGGACTCTCTCCGGATGCTTACCAGACCCCTCCAATGTGTTCCAGCTCACAATGTTTCACTACTACCCATTAGCTTCACTACCGTAACCACAAACGTCGAGGTCAGCACCCGACGTGCTACTACCAAGACCTGAAAACCGGGGTCGACTACTGTCCTCTCTGTTCTTTCAACACCGCTTCACCCAATTTTTGGAAGAGTGGCCATTCTTAGAAATTGCTGGGCCTGAAGAAATTTCAACCAGCCTTTTGTGAAATACGCTCTTTACTATAGTTTTACTTACTGCTTGCGAGCGCTATATCTGCCATCCCGAAGAAGCTGCACCAGCCCTGCGGCTACATTCCTTCTGTGCTCCTGGATTTTCGGGGGCAGAAAAAGCTCAAGGAGACACCACTTATGTCATGGTTCTTGAATCAGAGGGTGTCTAGAAACGTTCGAGGCCATCGTGCTTCTCGGCGAACCAGCTCCTTCAGATCTGACGTCCAAGCACTTCTAAAAATCCCTGGGATTTTCCCGGTCGAAATCATGGATCCACACAAATATACCTGTCTTTTACAAAAACGGACCCAGCAGGATTACAGGACACTGCTTTCTCCTGAAGGCTTTACTACATAAGCCAAGGGCCATGCTCTCAAAAGCTGCGTTTCACCAATTCTACAAAATTAATCGGAAACTTTCGTTTCCGCTGTGTATCCTATAAGTAGGGGGCAATTTTACAAACAGGTAGAAAAGCTGGCCTAATCATCGACCGCGGCAAGACATCGAAGAATTACCTGGAATGGGCTGACCTTGCTCCTTCAACCAATATTCATCTTTTCGTGGCATACCTTGATTAGCATTGAAATCAGAGTACGAGGTTGCATCCCAAACTTGAGTCGCCTGGTGATGCACTGCGAAGTCGATTATATACGACATCTTTAATTCCTATAGATGGCTTTCATCTAGATTCAGAGACCGCCTCAGATTTCACTCACGCTGAAGCCGACAAAGGTGGTCGCTGGTTGGTGTGCCCACTGGCTCCGTCTCATTGACAAGGAGGGTGTATTTTCGGCCAACTACATCCGAGGACACCCGGCAGCAATCACTTCCACTACCTTGTAACTAGTGAATTAAGGTTTCCGACAAACAGTTGTTTGAGTCAATCCCCAGACAACTATGGATTCAGCTAAATCGGCACTCTTACACGACATATTCAACTGCTGTTTGGGAGGGAAAATTCTGCGTTACGATTAGGCAACTACGTTCACACATGCGAAGAGACAGAAACCTACCCTGCAGTAGTCATGCTGGGCTTCGTTTCAATTGGCCCTAGATCGTTACTTTCGGCGCGGATTTCAGTTTAGCGGCAGTATTCATAATGGTTTGACGGCATGCGATTCATGCACAAGCCAGCATTCTGATTGGTTAGTTGTGCACAAGCCAGGAAGCGCGCGCGTCCAAACTGCATTTGTGCACAAGCCAAGAAAAAAACGAGTTAAATGGTTAAAGCGTATAAACCAAGGAAAGGTGGACTGTCAGTGCAAGCGAAAAAATAGCATTAAACAATTTAAAGTATTTATTGCAGGAGATCTCTGCTTCTCCGCATGAAATATGTACAATTTGACGTCTAATAAAAATGAGTAAGTAAACTTAACATCACGAAACGTATCCACGTACCTTAAAGTGCCCTCCATCAACTTGGCTTTCTTCGAACAACCTGTTTCTGTCTACACAAATCATTTCTTCCAATAAAAGTTTGACAGGAACTCGACAGTTGTGCTTTCGGAAATCTCGATACAAACTTAACTATAGTCTTGGATATGTAACATATCCAAGACTTTTTACACTCCGAACTTTAAGCTGCTTTCACCTTAGTTGATCGGCAAAGGCAGTAGTGTCCTGCGAAAAAACGTGCTAACGGGGAAAGTTGAAAAGGAGTCGGACGACGTCTCCCGGATTTGAACGCGAACACGCCGGCTGTTGCGCCCAAGCTTATCCCACTAGGCCACCAAGCTACGGGAAACATCCGTTAAGCAGCTAAGCCGTCGGCTAAGCAGTCGTATGTTCGAGTGTGGACCAAGTGACTCGGTCCAGCCAATCATTTGTTTGAGTTTGGCTTGTGCATGAATCGACTACCTGGTTTGACCAAACAAGGTCTTAGCTTAATCTTAGGTGGCACTTAGGAGTTCAGGGCCAAAATATGCGTGCATTTTGTCCAGCAGATTGAGCGCCACGTGGAGTATAGTATGGAGGTTTAAAGCCAAAATACAGAAGAAAGGAATGGGTGTAATAAACAGAATTTCCAGTTGCCGTCGGTAACATTTTTCAAGAATTTCAACAATTAGATTAACATGAGACAAGTGCAACGTTATTTGGGATATCCATCATGTCTTGTGATTAACAAATTTATAATGTTTTTTGGAAGTCAGATGCGACCAGCGTGCATAGGTGTGTGGAGGTTATGCCCGTGTATGCTTCATAGTGTTCGCCTCTAAAGGAATCGGCCTTGGTTGGTTGCTGCGATGGCCGTAATGGGTTATTGCTAGGATTATTGCTGGATCCCTGACCACAGTGTCTAATAAGATGTACAACATCTTGTGACGACGAACGAATTCTGGTCACATGCGAGGTTGCAATATTTGGATAAATGTTAAACTCTGGTAACAAACAATTAATAGGAACCCACTGACCAAATAAACATTAAGGAGAGAAAACCTGGACGTTGGATGTTGGAGTAGCAGCATTCCGTCAAGAAGATATACTGTGATATCTCGAATATCTTGAACGCGAGATTCAGCGTGGATTAAGTGGGAAATTAGTGTGGAAATGAGCTTATTTCGCGTACTGACCGGTATGTTAAACGTGTGTGGGTTCCTGAATTGAATCATATTAAGTTTAACGCAGGAATAATCGGTGTTAACTGTAGAAGCGTGCACAAACCTACAAGTCAAGAGCGAGCTTAGCATTGCTGCTTTCCGTCTCGATGAGATGTTGCAGTGCGAAACAGAGATTGGACTCGTGGTAGAGAATAGCCTCAAGAGAGGAGCTTTTGCAAATTGGGATTGTGCACCTGGCAATTCCTCACTTGCCAGCATACTTACCTTTTTTATCAGGGATATCGGCAACTACTGTAGTGCTTCGCTGGCATATTTTTGTCCCCATCCGGACTACCGTAGTTGACCAGCGAATGTGTGTATACGAGGGGAGTTGTGACAGGTAGAGAGAATACAACACTGCAGCACATTAGGTCGATGGGTTGCGGATGGGTTGACTTACTTGTTTTACGACGAATAACACGAGACTTTGGATCGGAACTGTCAGTTACCGCGGCGATGTGTAGAGACTATCGATGAAGGCTGCATTGTTGCAGTTGTCGGAAGCAGAAGACTCGCAAGGTCTTTGTGACACCTGAGGTTTTCGCACCACTTTGATACTATTTGGATCTCGCTGCCAGAGACAAATGTATGGTTGCTTGACGAAAATATTTTTGCGCATTGGAGAGGCGTGCGGCACTAGTAACTGCAAGGCCATGAGGGGACAGATGCGAAACGCATTTTCCAGCTGCACCTACTGGCCACGGAAGCAAGTACTGATGACTGTTGTTCTGCAATCGGGAATGTTGACCTGAGTATTGAACCAAGTGAACAGAAATTTCATTGGTTGAATGGAGATACTGAAAAAACTAAGGGAAACAACGTAATAAGCTGCGGATTGACAAGAAGAGCATCGGGATATCGGAGGCAAGGCTCGCGGAACAGGTTGTCCAGTTCTTGATCCAATTGTTTGCTGAGCTCAACAATTTGGTTGGAAACGTCTGATCGCTAATCGCTACGTCAGAACCATGGAGACATTGATGCCTCTGTTTTTGTCGACAAAACGGTGAACTGGTGAGAATGACCTACCATACTATTTCTGACGTTCATTTATGTTGTGTCATTCTTACTGGAAACAATCAGGTGAGCATTCACTGATAGCACGTTGGGCAGTTACTACAGCAGAAGTGATTGCACAAGACGGAAGTAGATAGCTTCAATGCCTCGGGTTATTGGAAGGTTACAGTGAATCCACGTGAACTGGATGAGGTTGATTTACTGGGGCTGTGTCAAACATCGAACAGCTGTGTAGCGCCAGGTACTCTGAGCACTGCTGCTTGAAAAACTTCTCCCCCATAGATAAGAGTGCTGCTTTCGTTTTGCATTACTGAGCGTTTACGCAAGTAGAGGAGAGTTTTGAACCTTCCTGTCACCCCCTTAATGTAATTTGCCGCAAAGAATGTTTGACATTGTTGAGCGTCCCATCACCTTAAGATTAGATGCCTTCCCGGAAATCTGCTACCGGATAATAGTCACCCAATTTGTTCACTGAATTCCTTCCTCCCAGATTTGCTTTGATGTTTGCGATTACGCGGGAGCTAACGATTTGCTGTCGTTCAGTTTACTCTGTAACGAGTACCATATGAAGAACCTACTTCTTTCGGGATAAGCCAGTGGAGGTCCAGATGAAGTGTGTCAAGGCGGTGAATTACACAAGGGCGTAAATGTGAGTATGCATGCAACCGCATTTCATAACTGCGATTGTGTACGTTTGAACTGAGAGCCCGAGTAAATAGGTTGCAGTGGTTGACGCCGCTTGATGGTTTTACTAATCATTTTCAGAATCGGGTCGATCTTTGGAGGGACTCTAGGCAAACCAAATATATTGGAAGCGTAAATCTAAAAAAAGTCTGTTCAAAGAATGGTCATTTATTCCGCAGTGTACAGCGTGTCAGACGTTTCGGTTAACGTGTATCGTCCACTTATTGTTTGCATTGTTTTAGCAGTATGCTGCCATTGTTTTAGCAGTTACAGTGACTCTATACGGATACCACATGTTGGAAATACATTCCAGAAGTGACAAAACAATTTCCTCGTTTGACTGATGATAGAAAACAAGGGAAGCGTCATCCACGAAGGCACATTTGACTGTGTTCTTCTCCAATCAAATTGTCAGTTGCATGCATTTACGTTTCACACTAGGCTTGTAATTTATTCAAGATATGGAAGCGCTTCATTTCTCAGCTTGCGCGGAGAAGTTGGTCCTGACGTCCAACACCCTGCAACGTGAAAAATGCACCAGGTAGGCGGATAATCGCCTCTGCTACTTTACTGATAACCAGTGTGCTAAACTTCTGCAAACACACGAACGCAAAGCCAATATTAACCAGGACAAATGCTATTTGGATGTGGTGCACATTAACTAATGCCATACAGCGTCTAAACACAGCAGCAGTGAATCTTTAATTGAACCCTTCAGTTGCTGCCATAGGCAAAATAAAACCTAATAAAAGCACCTAGACTTGGCGTAAGGAATCTCATCGGCGCAAGTGAGCCATACATACTGCAACTGTCATGGTCTCGACACCAAAGCAACAGGGTAGTAAATTACTAGAACATCAAGGCCCCGGTTCAAATTTCCGACCTCAGAAAATAGATTCGAGAGCCCAGACTACCTCACATATAAACCGCCCCATGCCATCCCAAGCATTGGCGTAAAATTTGACGTCGTGAGAAAAATGCCCCTTGTCTGATAGATCAGAGGAGGGGAAGGGTAAAATTCAGCGTTATCTGACCAGCATGATCCTAAATGCAGGAGACTTCTTTACGACATCCTTGTACTTTAAAGCCGCTTATCCCCCTTGAAAGCTGACCAGATAATAGTCTAACGCATTTCGGGTGCCCAAGAGTCATTGTTTCTGCCTCGACGGACGCATCAACCGTATACAAACGCAAGTGCTAACTAAAATGTCTAGCTGTTAGCATTTTTCGTTAGGATGATCCAAAATAGGGGGCTTAACTCGAAGTCCCCTCGGAGAGCTTTGAGCAAAAAGGCTGAGAAAACAGCCTAATTAATTGGGTGTTTTCAAACATTTCACCGACTGTCACAAATACGATTGCCCCCGACACCACCTACATTGGGTGCGCCCTCTCCGAAGAATCTACAACCTCTATTTACGACCTCTCACTGTGACATGAATGTGATTATGAACATCTGGAGCACCACAGGCAAGCGTGATGGGCTGCTTTTAATTTCGAAATCAGTTTTATGATTTGCGGGAACTTGGCTGACTGGTGATATGCCCGATTTGGAGGTCAATCTGGATTACTTTAATATGTTCCATTGTGATCGCGCCCCCAGGAATGGAGAACGAGTTCGAGTTTTTCTCCGTGGTGGCTACAGCTCAGAACTCTTAAGTGCGTCTTGCTATCCTGACAAAGTGGACAAGTAGGTATGGTGTAAAACGAAATTATCTCATGAGGTTAATGGGAACATAGGTGAAACCTATTTAGATTGAGATGCATCATAACCACCGACACTGATTAGCAACCAGAAGCACTCCACCAATCGTAGACATTGACTCACATGGGAGGATTTCGGTGCTGACACTATTGACCCGTTCACGAATAGCTGTAGGACTTGCGCTGATTAGTACACATATGAAATCCACAAGACCCTCTTAGACTTATATCAGAATATGTAGTAGGGCACGGGGCCTACTCGTAAATCATCTGTTATCCCCGATTTGGTACTTCTAACAGAGGACTTGCATGTTTGTCATTCTGAGATACTTTTATCATTAGGCAGTAGTATACATGAGTTGAGGATTTTGCAATACAGCTGTATATCCCTGCACTCGTAACCAGGTAACAATTTGAAAGTCCCTTTAGATGAGGTAGAAATAGCAGCGATTGTCGTCGACTCGGCCGCAAAAGTCACAGATGTGAACGGCGTGTGAACAAGTTTAAGATGTAGTGGTAAAGGTTTGCCAGGCTTTTACGTCCTTGAGAGAGTACAGCTGCATTCAAAAACACGACTTACGTTTGAGGCACAACTGAGGTGTTTCAGATAAAATAACTGCGCATGTGGTCATCTCAAATATATGGTAGAATGGTGCGACTACTATGGACAGATTCACAAGTGTAGCAAATTCAAAAAAAGAGCATTCCATGCGAGCACGATCGTTTTTCCACTTTATTTCACGTAATCCAGGCTTACTGAGTAAGACATTGATGAAGAAGTGATGTTGAAGTACCTAAAGTTACTGAAGCCATACAGATAGACTGGAACTGAAGGCATCCATCCTTCGAAACTCATGTAACTGGCGAATATCCTCTCGAGCCCGCTTGTGTAGATGTTTACAACACCCTGTGATGAGGAATGAATCTTGGTCAAATGTGAGGCTGCAGCATATGACTAAATGTTTTACTCTAGCAACAAACACTTATTAGGAACCTACTGACCAAATGAGCACCAAGGAGAGCAAACCTGGTCGTTGGGTTTCGCAGTATTAGTTTTCCGTCAAGAAGATATACAGAGGTATCCCGAATATCGCTGCAACTAAAATATGAGGCGGCCTTTGTGAAGCACATCCAGTTGACGAGAATCTTAAACGCGCGATTCAGCTTGGACAAGGCCGAATGTCCAGTTATGGGCAAATTCATGTTGAAATGAGTTTATTCGGTGTACGGACAGGTTGGGTCAAAGTGCATGGGTTCCTGAAGAGAATTGGAACTCAGGAACAGTTGGTGAAGAAAGGTTTGTTTTACCTCCATCAGCCTGGATTGCACCAGAATTAACCCAATTCTACCAGATTAAAGGAAGGCACGTCAACAAAACGGGTTATCCACAGCGGCGCACCCGAAGGATTCGTCCTCTGCCCTACACTGTTTTAGTGCATATTACAGATCTAATCAAAAGCCTACAGTCCGCATGACTGGTCTGTTCAGCTGATATCAAGTTGTGGTGAGTCATTCGCGGTAGTGATGGTGCGGACTTTTCTCAAAAAGAACTGTATCGTCTTATGAGCAGTCCAAAGGGCGGCGTCCACTCATAAAGGTGGAAGAGTGTGTGAATGCGTTATTCAATGGTGAGGTTAGCATTTCTGCTTTCCGTCTCGATGAGCTGTCGCAGTGCGAAACATAGATTGGAGTCGGCGTAGCGAATAGTCTCAAGAGAAGGGCCTTCGCAAATTATGATTGTGTGCTCCCAAGCTTATTCTTGTCAGGAGAAACTAAACGATAACCATCGTGAACATCTAAAAAATTTCGTCCATTTCCGTAATTTATGTCCATGTGGCAGCGACATATATGAATGCAAATGCATTCTTACGATCACATACCACTTCACCGCTTTTCATCTTGTGAGATATGTATCCAATTGTTGTTAATGCACGCGGTGAGATTTCTCCGTATGTTCTCGTCATGCCCCTTGGTGTCCTCTTGGCGTGTCCGCAACTTGCTTACTGATTCTGGGGTTGATTGACCTTTTTGTTTCTTGGAATTTGTTTATCTGCCTTACTCTGTAGCATTAGGGTCATGGATGTTTGAAAGTGGTACTTAGGGACGTCGACGCAGCAAACAGGGTAAGATGGTGCAACTCTGAATTCACACTCCATTTCTCAGTTCCATGGAACGAAGCTTCAAGAATGAAAACAAATTTTTGACAAAAGGTCTGTGTGTGATGTTTTTTGGTGTTGTTAAACACCCATGATTATCGTTATTTGACCTAAACTTCTGTTCACTTGTGCATTTGAAAACAGCGATGCCGGTCGCTGTGTGTGGAATTCCTTTTTAATGAAAAAACACTACAAGTAGCTGAAACGTACAGTGGATGATAAAACTGGTGGTCGACATTTCCATATACTCCGGTATAAATCGAACAGATATTCTTCTGAATTGTAGATGGAAAACAAGTTAAGCGATTCCAGCGATCGACCGACAATTTAAGGAGCTTCCGAGGAGTCGAACATTTGGCAGTAGATACAACGGCTTGAAAAAATGTATGCACACTGATTAGGTGCGTATTCTGTTAAGACCTTTCGCGACAGGCATAAATGTTCTAAAAGTTAGAGAGGATGTTTCGATTTGCATGTGGTGGTAAATTTTGTCAGTAATATGACAGGAAGTCTTTACGTCTTTACTCTGGAATATTAGTGCCCGACGGCCGACGATATGACCTCGGGCAAATCAGGTGTGTAATCAATCCAAATAATATGATGATGTCACCTTCTGGCTGCAGACGGCCATACAACTTTCCATAGAAACACGCCCCAAATGATCTGCTTGTCCAAATGTGCGTTTCTTATAGTTCCCCACTTTATCTGACATATTTTTCCGATGGTCGCTTTAACCTATCTGCCCTCGTAGGTTTTCTCCGGTTGTTTTAATTAGGACCTTTCAGGAGCAAAGTTTTCAATAGGTTTACAGAGATACCTGCTCCTCTACAGCCGCACTAGATGGTTCTGAACGACTCTTACACCTAAGCATTTGGTAGTAATCGTGCTAATTTAGTACATAAGTAATTCACAGTAATATTGCTGGTGTCACTCCTGTGCTATGAACATTTGTGGGGTTATTCATGCCCCAGGCTATTAACTGACTGGATATACTGACTGAATGTATCCTTATATTTATCCCTAAATCGTCAGTATCCTTATTATCTTGGTTGCTGGTACGTATCCCACCTATTGTGCCTAGGTCCTATGTTCTAGTGAAGGCTGTCTGTATTAGAGGGTCGGTCACACGCGTGTATGAGCTTAGCAATAAATGCACCTCCTCAACGCGCTTGTGGGTATTTCGAACAGTCACTGGTAATGTTCCGCCAAAAGGCCTTGTAGAACTTGAAGGGTGTTTTGGAGTAGATCAATGGGGTGCGGCGAAGGAGTACGTTCACAATATTGCACATCCACTGAGTAGTGACGGAAGTTGAGCGCAATGGGATAATGAACACAGCCAGATCCTCTGAGAGGAACACATTGGAATGTCCCCAAAAGCCAGAGTATGAACATTTCTCATGCGTTCTCAAATTATTATCACATTTCGTACTTTACTATTTGGGACCATTTCGGTCACGTATGGTGAGTGCTACTTTGCAAAAACTCACCATGCAAAATTTTTTTTCAAAAACAATGACGATTGGTCGTGAAAGGGTCTGATATCCGATGAAAGCAACCAAAGACTGTGAAATACATCCTAAGGTACGGCGCTTTTGGCGATCTCAAACTAACGATTACATTATTCTGTCCGAACAAAAAAGCCACAAGTAGGGAGAATGATGACTGACACAAGCAAAACCACATGCTCTTTATCCACCAACTCACAATTAATTGTTCAGTAGGTAAAAAATGTAACCGACCTTTTGTGGAAAATCCCAAAGGAGCTGGAATAATTATGGCAGCGAAGACATCACTATGTATGGACCAGTTCAGTTACAAACTGAAAACGCAGGTGTTATATCTGACTGCTGTTCCCGCTCCAGTGGCTAATGCCGGAAAAAAGACTCACCGATGAGGAATACAACAGGTTTATTGCGAACGAGCGAGTGCAACAGTTATAAGGGATCTCACGCTATTTGAATTTTGCTTTCATCGATCCAGGCTGTTGCTGAATTGGTTGAATGACTGACTGGCCTGGATGCTTGCCGGCTTTCCTGTTGAGATTTTGGTGAAGTTTTTAGGGTCTCAGTAGGTTGCGGGCGTTCTGTGGTTGCTTTCAGGAATCTAACCTTCCTGATAGCAGGTAGTTCAATAAACATATGGGACAGTTTCGTCTGACTGTGCAGAATGTGTAATTGTTTGTTGCGTACAGTTGGACGTACATACAAGATTTTCTTGGAAGAATTCTTGACGATATTGCTGCATAAGTATACCCGAGATACGCAGTTTGTTTGGTGTTTTTTGGCTTAAATTTGCAAGTGGACTGCAGTCAATATACCAACCTCGGCAAATGGCCTGAGAATAGTAACTGGAGTTGTCCGCGTCTGAGGGCTCATTATTAGTGGAGACTAGCTCCCTAATTGGTTAACTTTTGCCAGACCGGCTTGAAATGCACTCGCTAATGAATTTCGGCCCAGAAATGACAGGTATTATGGATACATCGGTCTTGATTCGTCAGGTCCCTCGGTCCCCACAGTTTAGCAAAACCCTCCTCCTTCACGCCGCGAGCGGGATAATTATAGTGGTGGAATAATTGAAGTCACCCGTGTTTATATGCGTACTCTGTCTTGACTCTCTTTTCATGTTATGATAATTTACACAGTCATCGCCAAAATATCAGTTTGATAGTGGGACTATCTGGATATTCCTGGACTTCAGTTTACCTGGATTGAGAACCTTCTTGTAACCTTGCTTGATATCAAGGTAATGCATATGATCTTCAGCTAAATTCCTCCATCAGGTAATGAGAAGTTGTCGTCCTATTGGAAATAACTCTAAATAAGGTCAAAGTGTACGTGAAGGAGCTTCTCATAAAACTTCGACCATCTGGTTGAAATACAATCGCCGTCCTGATGCATGCACATAAACCCTGCTTGACGATAAGGGATCCCACTGCACTAATTCAGTTTGTTCTTCCAACCAACAGATTCTATGCCTGATGCCTGTCTCTTGTCATTTGCCTACAAATATTGACACCAAAAACTCATCCATTATATGGGATCAAGTTTGGTTTTGATCAGCTAGATGAAGCCAACTGCTCTGTTCACGAAATAAACCCATTTGCATACCACATTTGTTTAATTGCGCCCCACTTAACTTGTGAGCGTTTTTCTTTTTAACACAGTTACAATGTATTGTTGTATTCATGCCGACAATCACCCGACAAGATCCTGCATTATCATCATTGTAGCTATCGTCATTATCGTTATCATCACCGTGACCTACTTTACCGTCGTTTTTTGTCATCACCATCGGCTAGTAAACCGTTTATGATACAGTGGTCCTCATCGGCGACTGATATCAAGCACAAAGTTGCGCACTAAATCAGGGTAATTGGTTTTAATTCAGTTCAGAATAACTAGCCAACTAAAATAGCTTTTTGCTTCTAGCTGACTAAGTTTGCAACATAGGTCAACTCGCATATTCCAGTCTGTTATCTATTTGGAAAAATTACTACGAAACTGGGTATTCCGCACGCTAGATAGTCCTTGATAGATTTCGCAATTTTTTAAGGTAGCGCTCGAGAAGATCATGAGGCTGGGGCATCGGCTGTTTTAGAACCAAGGTCCATATTTTTCGTCCCTCGATAATGCCACCAAAGAAATTTACAGAAGAACAACATGGGCAGTCGGCGGCTCTTGGCCCTGCAGCCACTTTGGTTGCACCGAGGAAGATTTCGGGTGAAACTCATAAATAAACTAGGTAACAATCAACAGGCCTATTCCATCGAAGCGTCCAATTAAGTCACAAAGATTAAAAAAGTGAACAACCCTACATGACACCACTGAACCAGGCGTCTCTTGTAACGGTGAAAAAGTGGATGAGTGGTTGACGGAGGTTAACTACTGGGTAGTGGTCACGTCAAATGCAAGCAAACAAATAAAACAATAAATCAAAGCGTCCTCCCGAAGTTAGCAGGTCCCACAGAAGCGTTCCTCAATCCACAGCGTGCGCCTAGGGTAAGTGATTATTTGATGATTTTCTACACTTTATAACAGACACGTGTGACGCGTTTTGTGGTAGGTGTCTCAGTTTACCTTGCCCGACTCCTAGGAGCCCTGTGTGATATAGCACTCCTAGCCTTTGGGTTAGTCTGTACCCGACCTTAAGACCGAATATGCGGAACTGAATAAACTCTCGCTGTTCTCGCCGTAAATTTAAGTCTCCGCTCTGAAACGTTCGTGGTTTGGACGGTAGTGCTAAATGAGCCCGTCCCTTATCCTTCGCCCCACATGTTGCTTTCCTCACTGGGTTGTGAGCTCACAGCCTAGCAATATTCTTGGTTACCCCTCGAACCTTTATTGCATTTTGAAGGTGATGTTGGTACCTACACGCATTCCTCTCCCTGTTTTTGCACCACCGTTCATCGACCATAGTTCCTCTTATTCCTCATATTTTGGCCTGGAACTGTCCTCTCTCAGAATGGCAAACAGTTCGCAGTGTATATCGGTCGTCCACTTGCAATGGCACCACTGATAATCCCCCCATTGAATGTGCTCTGCAGACACATCAGAAAATCCGACCCCACTATTGAATGATGCACTCACGGTGTCTACGATTGTGATTTATTTAAGTTCTTATTGCATGCGGATGCAGCCAGGATTATCACTGATTAATTTTTATCCCCAATCGTCTCTTTCTTGGATTGCGACGATGACACCACAACCCCGAAAGTACGCTGTAACCTCATGTACGCCATCGTATGCTGCAGACTCGCTTGCCTCGATCGGGTCTCCTGATCAACGTTCCATTTCAACTCCTACTCTCCCTCACACATCTACCTCTAGTCATCTTTTTTGGCGTTACTCGTCGTTCTGTTTGGGGTGGCACGCTGCGCCTCAGACAGCCCTAAAATGTCTACTGAGTACATCTTGAGCATTCTTAAATACGAAACGCGCCAATTCATACCACACTTTTCTAAATCTATTTTGTGTTTCGTGTCTAGTGCATGTTCCGCCATTGCTGATTCATTGCTGATATTCATCTGCGTTCCTCGGCGGCCTGTTTATTTTCTTCCTATGCTTTCCGATTCTGGTGTGACGTTCTCATTTGTTTTATATAGACCTTGGTGCAGTCGTTACACTTGACTTTGTAGACACAGTCCCTGGTTCTGTTTGCCGGGAGGCGATCCTTCAATTGCATCAGTGCAGAGCGCAGTGTTTCCCTTCTGGAAATCTACTTTTATGTTGGCCGTGTTTACAATTCTTCGAATGACCTACGATGTCCCTGATTTATATGGAATAACAGCAGTCCTAATCCATTCCTTGTTGGGGTTCGCTACCGGTACCAACACCCTTCGCAATAGACGCTTGGTTAAACTAGCTGGATATCCACCATTCCCAAGTTTATTCTTTACTTCAGCTTGGGCTGCTTCTGTGTGCCGCTTCCTTGCACAGGATTCTTACACGCCTAAACATTGATGAGACAATACTAGCGAATACCGAATTCGGATGGGCAGATGAGTAGTCCGGAATTGCCTCAGTGTCCGTTGATCTCTTGTACGATGTGGTCTTTAGTTTTACCTGACCTTACATGCCATGCAGTCTAAAAAGGCCAATGTACAGAAAGTTGACTCTATCTTCATACTATATTTGACCTTGTCTCGTTTCATCACGACAAAGGTGTCATTTGCATAACGTCAGAATATCTCGGCTAAAGCTTTCCGTTCAAAATCTTCCATAAATATATTAGCCAAAACCGGGAATATTGGAGATCCCGTTGCTAGACCTTGTTCTTGTGTGCAAACCACGGAGTCGAAAATGAAGTGGGTGAGATACAGGCATACTTTTATGCCTTTGATCGTTTCATCTACCGTAAGCTGTGTTCGGTCTGAAAGGGTTAAATCTGCCAGTTTCAGTCGCCTAGCTATTTCCAAGGAGTCTCCTCTTGGCATATTTTTAATACAACGAATTGCCACCGAAACTTGTTGCACGATGACACCCGCTACTTTGTTGACGAAGTCACGTGACTTCCTATTGCAAGTACTAGATTTCCCGGTGAGGGGTTTTAAAAGACCTGCCAAGAGTATGGTCAGCTCATAGGGTGGGGAAACTATTCCGTCTACTATCGGTCTGACCGGAACATCCGGTTTATGAATTTTTGGTAGGCCATAAAGCCGTAAATTTCTTGCACTGTTGGGGTACAATCGATACCAATTACCTTGCCCCTAAGTGGTTTATCACGTACCGCAAATATCTGCCAACTTAGGCTCTACTCCTATTCATTATAGATGAAATATTTTCACTATTAATCTGCCGATAAGGACCCTCAGCTAGGTGTTGCTTGACCTTCTGCGGATAATCTTTCGTGTTCATGACAACATTGGCCTTACCCTTATCCGTCTTTGTAATCATTATGTTGTCCGCCTGTCTTGGGGTGTTCAACGCTCATCGCTCTGCTGGTGTAATTTTTGGAGCACCTGGCTGCTGGGACCTAAGGACTGTGACCAGCTGTACCCATAGCTTCTCCGCTTCCATTGGCGGAAGTTTTTGAAACACAGGTTCAACGCTAGGGATCATTTCTTCCGCTCTTTTCACTTTTTGCTCACTGAAAAATTCAAGCCATTCGCTAACAGACCATGCTCTTGCTCGCTTAGCGGTCTGTTTGATAAATTTGTTACACTACAATAGCTAGTAGATGGCTCAAGCTTAGTCATGAGCCCACTAGAAAGCTTAGTCTCAGAAAGTAACTTTTCGAACTTACGTACTTGTCTCTCTTTGCAGTCTTGTCCATGGATGGCTTTCACTCCTGTTACTTTGTTTTTAAGTAACTGTAAGCCTGCGGGAGAGAACACGGTCTGAAGACCTTTGTTGAGCCAACAAACGTGGTGAGTAGTCAAGTAGATCCTCTGTCTGAGGAAGGAATTGGCCACAAACACCAAAGAAATCTACCAGTGGCACTCAACTGAAACACCTTGAAGTGGAAGAGTAAAGAACTAAACCCGATCAGAACTGATTTGAAACTCCCACAACCCATCAACGCAAGATTTATGCAAGCACACTAACCGACGAGAACCGTTAGTTGACATTCAACACTGATCTAGCGCGCTAATCTGAAGACGTCTTACTGATTAGTTCTCCGTCTGCCTTAAAGCCTGGCCAACTTGGAGACCTGCTCACTTGACCTGATGAAACCTTTGTGTCAAAAGCGAAACTTTGTCCAGTTAAAAACCAGCGATTGTTTACCAAGCCCTTCTGAAACGATGACTTCCAAACTTTTTCCAATTGACTGAAGAGCTTCCGATTATTCTTCAGCATACTATGTATTGTCCGAATGGGGTGTATTTTTGGGGGCTATATTGTAGTTTAGCTTCCCGTTACTAAAAATCACGTTTGGTAGCCGTAGCCACCTAGCAGTCTAAGGTGTGCCCACTGCAGTTGATAACGTACAACGGCAATACCAGGATTACATCCTGGTATTTGTTGCCGATAATAACTGCTCCTTTAGATCACCAGAAAAGGTTCGCTTGGGCTTGGAACTGGGTTTGTCCTGTCGAAACTCACTGAATCGTTGTGGACTGCTCAGTATTTGGGGGTGGTCAACATTTGGGGTACTCCACAGGGTCTAGTCTACATTAACTTCTAACTGTCGTTATGTTAGCGCAGGTATTGTACGCACACCGTTATTATGCTAACGTGGAGCAGAATTAAATGAATGATTGGATTTCAAGATGGTTAGATCACGGCAGAGATTTCCGTAGGCAAAATAAACGTAGGGTGTGATAATAATATGGAGAAAGGACGCTTGGCATCTCCTTGCAGCAAGGTTGATAAAAATCTGTGCACCATGCTGCCAATTTAGTCCTTTTTGGAACTCATTAATTGAACCTGGTTTCTGAATCGCTAAAAACTTATTTCGTACTAGAGCGCCGAAGCGGCCTGCCTAGAGATGAACTGCGGCCCGCTGGTCAACAAGCTGTTAACGGAACATCCAAGTGTAATTCTACTGAATGCTTCTTTTACACTCTTGTTCAGCAGGACATTTTACACAAAATCCGCTTTGTGATTCATTTCGCACTACGTGGAAGGCTTCAAAGTATTCACCTTTATCTTACACCAAAAATATTTTTGAAGCAATTTCCTCACAGCTCACTGCCGCTCCCGCCTTTTTTGGAGGTGATACAGCTGTTGTAATTGTACCAAAAATCAGAATGGCAGGGTGACCAGTAAGATGTTTAAAAACACCAGTTTTTTAGCGAGGAATACTCAGGCTAAAACATAAGGTACCCTATTTAAGATCGACACCACCTCAAAGTAATATCGTCTAATGTACACCAATGGAATGGCTTGGGGTCAATGGGGACTACAGTTATAAGTGACCTAAGAAGTTTTGCGTGACGATGGGTGAAGCTGCTCAGCAACAGCCTTCCGCTCTTCTAATGAGCCATATCAGCATTTTGACCATTTTTAATGCCTCATTTGTATTAGCGCCACTCTTGGTTCCAGTGACGCCGTGATTTTTTATATCTGATATCTTCGGTTGAGACTCAGATGAACACAAAAAGATTGGTGAAAAACGCACCAGAAACAGAGCTATGTTTAAGAATACAAATTTCTCACCCAAATGTCGCATATGGCATGATAACCATGTAATCAATATTCACAACTCATTCAGATTTCTGAGGGTTTCTGGCCCTAGTTTCCCTCGTTTTGCATTTCTTATTTCCTCGACTTTTTGCACCACCAAGAGCAAGAAAAACAGCAGCGGTGTTCTATGAGGATTGTGGAATGGTGTTGGTGCTTGCGGGATTTTGTATAATACATACTCCTATGACTCTCGTTTGAACAATCGTCCTCCTGTTTTGCTTCGAAGTGTCCAAGTTGTGGCAATGCACAGAACGTTTGTTGGCAATTTCGGTTATGCAGAATGACAGGAAAAAAGTAATTTGAACTTGCTCTCCCGACGTATACTACCTCCACATCTGCAGCTGCATTTTCATGAAAACTCTTGCCGCAAACTTCAGGAAAAGGATGTGCGGACTGTGCAATGTTCGTTTTAGTCATACTGCGAAGCAGTACTACGGCCTCCTATCCTGATGCTAACGAATACTTAGTAACAATACAGTCGATGCACCGGTCGTGCTCAACTCATACGTATTTGCAATTAAGCTGTTCAAATCAAGCGTTTTTTAATGTGAATTTCTCGTTTTGGCACACGAAACGTCGATTCTCTGCCTTCAAAAGCTTCATACACTGTGAAGTAACATATTGCTTTTTATTGCACATTTTGATGCTGCTGATCAGCTTATGTGAGCCAGTTAGCTTTGTTGTAAAACAGGAGTGAAAAAAGTATTCTGACTTTGGTCGAGTCGTTGTACGTGTAATGTAACTCTAGTAGAGTCGGCTGATGAAAGTTCAAGAATATACGATGAGCACCAAATAACATGCGTCTTACCGAGGGTTTGGGACCCAAAGCAAGGAATAAAATAGCTGCTAGCTTATTGTCTGTTGTTTGTATATCATCGTTGTTCTAAAGCCATGATATTTAGCAGGCACCCCTCGGGAATGTTTCGGTTCACCTATTTTCCATTTAGTATCGGTGTATTGCATCAGGATCCCATGAAACTATCGATTTATTACACAGTACTAAACTGACGTGATTGTTTACGGATAAGCTAGGTCTAAGGTTGAATTCCAACTGCCTGAGATTAAGCGCTTCTAAGCTTTCCAACTGTAGTTATGTGGAACATGAATGGGATTTTTTACCACGTCATAAATCAATAACTAATTTAGTTAGCATGAGCTAATTTAGATAAACTAAGCTGCGGCCCCTCACCTGGTTTCTTTCCAAACCTCAGGATGCAGAGATGACGCTTGTCTGATAACTTATCACGTAGATATTTTAGATTGTCTTATGATCACTGATACTCACCTTGGTCCCGAAAACCAAAAGCCGCAATCCAACTCATTGATGTAAATTATTTTCTTCTAAAGAGCATCAATCATCGTCACTAATCCGTCATATTGTGACGTTGACCTTATACATACACTCATGCTTCTTTGAAATGCTAACTTGAAGAAGCTTATTTTCAAGATCAGAAGTAGGCAAAGGTGGTATTGTACGAGTAAACCATTCTATAAGTACCCCTTTGGCAACAAATCGGTCAGTGTGACCGAAAATCGTCCCTTGAAATACATCTATCAATGAAATAATTACTTGTCCAGGGCATTTGCAGGCATTGTGCCGCGTGAGTGCTCGCGGTCACAAAATTGCTCACTAATGCAAAATACACCCATATTTGTTTATTATCATTATTGAATTATTTATTGTTATTACTGGAACTCCAACAAACTCAGACCATCCATGAGGGCACTGATTATTTAAATGCAGAGAAAACCGCATCTGCGATAAATTAAGCTATCTTTTGTGCATTATGTTTTGTACCGAGAATAGACCCATAAACAAAAGTGTATAACCTGAGGATCCTTCTCACAGGCTTCACAGATGATGATTCTGCAGCAACCAGATTGTTATAAAGCCATCGCATTGATGAACGATTGTGAAGAACCCCAATTTCTGACGTTTTGTATGTGTACTACCACAGCCAATTCCACTCGGTTTGTATTAAGAAGGTCACTCAATAAAGCATGCCTGCAACTGATGTTCGGACTCCACAAGGAAATATTCTTCACAACAGAAACTTGGGAAGACGGAGAGGGAGTTTGTGAATTTCTCCGCTTATACACTTATCCATTTTGGAGAAAGGACATGCTGAAAACTGAACAGATTCTGTTGAGTCTGATATTGATCAACTCAAGGAAGAGGAAATTTCCCGATATCTTTTGTCAACGCATTCTATACAACTCGGCGGTTTAAATCCTGAACACAGAAATCACTTGTCGAGCATTTGGTTAACTAGATTCGACCAATTTTCACAGCATGTCCACAAAAGGAATTTTCTGTCTCCAGGTATTTAAAGGACGATTGAACTTCTCGAGCTAGGTGGTTCTTTATGGTACCAGCATCACACTCCTCAGGCTACCTTTGGAACAAACGTTCAGCCCTCTAAAGACCACCTTGCCGTCGCTTCCACTAATGACAATTATTTGGATGTTGATGGCGAGAAAAATCCCAGATCCAAGCTGGAACAACGGAGTTGTGGGCTATGAAGTGTCGATGCAAATTTTCACTCATCCGGCTTGATAGTTAGTTAGTAGTCGACATTGTGATCATGATCCGCTATTTGGTCGGTATTTTTATTTATGAATTTAACATGTCCCACTAATGTGAACCGAATACAATTGCCGCAATTTAAGGCACTGTTTTGTAGGCAACATTTGACTTCGGCGTAGAATATTAACGCATTTTGCAGGCTGTTCGGCTAACTTCTATCTTATTGTGCTACACCCATGTTTCTGGGACCTGTTTTTGAATTATTCCAGAGCCCGAGTGCCCAGGTCCACCTGCCGATAATTTTATTGTCACATCAGAATGGAAATCAATTCCGCCAAATTTCCATAGTTGCCTTCCTTCTAGACCAAAATTGGTGCGAACTTTCCCAGAATAAAGCCGTCTCCAAAAGAGATGGGAACGTGCCTTTAATTGGAATATCGTCCCTTTGCCGCCACGCAAAACGATGTTGTAAATATGCGACCTCCAAGGGCTGTTGGTAGACCAAATATTTTGGGTGTAATAGCTGCCACATGAAGCTACTCAGTTTGGTTGGTGATGGCACCAACACAATAAACCAAGTTTATCAGGCATACGGACAATAAGTGGATGGAAAATTAAAATGGTACTGCAGTTTGTAAGTTGATATAACGGGGACTCAAACAGAATATCCGCCTGTGAGCGAACTGTTGCGACAGGCACCTATGCGTAACCTCAAGTTAGAGAGGAAAATTCCAGAACATGAGTTGTTGACCACTACGACTCGTTCTTGCGTCAGTGTGTAACATGGTTGAATACATGGTTTGAATGCGTTTTCGTGCTTTTAGTGAAGTAAATGAAAAAGAGTCTGGACATTTTGCTCCCGTGTCACTTGCATTCAGAAGTGTGTTGATCTCTTCTCTGGATACATGATGTGAGTTTATCTGGTTAGTTTGCTTCAATTGTTGAAAGGGATCTCCCATTAGTTTGTGCGTTCCAATAGTTGGACAAATATTCTAGACCACCAAAACAGTCAACTATTTTCTGGCTACTTCATTTTAGATAATGCAAGGTGCAATCCTAACTGAGCGCGTCTAACACGGGCATTTCGATGAGAAGTCCCATTCAATCAATAAAATGCTGTTTGGTTTCACAAACTGGGCCTGTATGGTCTTAGTGATCTTCTTTGGGTGACAATCGACTTGAAAGCTCTTGTGAGTTGTTACATCATTTGGCAAACTCGTTGCATCCTCCAAACAGCACACCAGTTTAGTGAAGTTGCAAACATGTTATGACAACATTCAATTGTTCTGTGTTCACCGAGTTCCAGGGGGATTCGAAGGCGATTGGGGACGCAATTTTATGAGTAAAATTTGCTGAACGACAAGTTTTAAACATACTTCAGGGAATGGTAAAGGCAGTATTATTACTGAGGAGGACTTTCTCTGATAAAGCGAGAAGGGTGCACACCACCATCGAAGAATTCGGGACTACTTGGTTCTGAATGAGCATTATGGATCCCCGAAATTTTGAAACCTGCACTAAGTTACGAGGGAAAATCAGTTAATTCCTATTTTTCCTTTGAGATGGGACACCTATTGATAGCTACTAAGGGATGTTTGGTCTGTATCATACGTTAAAATCCCCCTTGGTAAAGCAATTGTGACCCGGTGTTATAACACTCAGCTACTAAGCGCAGGTTCGCAAATTCGCATCTTCCTACATTTTCGTGATTTACACTCTGCCGACGATCTCCAATGTTGGTGAAACAGCTGTGCTTCTGGCATTTTGGTTAGCACGCCCAAATGAGCTCTTTAAGTAAACAAGAAACTGAGGAAAGACCAACCAGATTTGTGTGCACCCAGCCAGATTAAAACTTTAATGATCTTGTTATCAATAGCGCCAAAATTGGAGTTGATGCAGTGTGACGGCGACAGTTTGCAAAAAGTGTGGGATGTCAGTGTTGTTTGTTAATTCGGATCTATCTACTAATTGGCTAGGTATCCTGTGCTGCTTCCACGAACCTTCAAGACCATCTACAAGCAAATGAAAGAGAAACAAACTGGTAATTCTACTAGAAAACAGGAGCATACATTTCATGCTTTATTCAGTTTACCAACAAGCTTTTCCAGCTTTGCCTACAAGAGTATTCACTGCTAAAAAGAATTTTGGAATCTGATCAGATCCTTCTATTTATTAGTCAACGCCAAAATTCAAAGAACAGATGCGAAGCACTTAGAGATCTTCCATCCAGCTGCTGCCTCAAGGACCTCTTATGATGACTTAGCATAAATGGGTTGGAAGGCTTGCTGCCATGACTGATGGGAGATTAACCTTGTCTCAGCGACTGTGAGCAACTGTGAGTGAGTTGACACTGGACAATATTTACTGGTCATGAGGGAAGTGGTAAAATGTTTTGAAGTCAGTCCGTGGCAGTTTATCTTTTCGCCGGGCATGGATAGGGATATCGCCAGGAGATGGCGTCAAAAAACCGTTCACTTTGTTTGTTAACTACTCTTTAGAAACTATAAACGTAATCAGAAATGTTGGATTCATCCATCCAACCGCACACTGACGATGTCTCCTCGTGTGATGACTAGACGTTTGCAAGCCAGTTGCCAAGGTCGGTAAGCCGAAATCTTGCCAGCTGGTCACCAGCCAATTAACCCACCCAAGCTAATAATATTTAGACGCATTACCAAAGCTTGAGTTTGGAAAGCCATGTGGTGACCTTCGTACTGCAGTACTACCTTCGTACCACCGAGGGAGATGAACGAAATACAGAATTATTACGTCAACAACTGGTGGGTTGCAGCCCTCTGATAGAAGTATTAGGGCAGTGCTCATCTGTGATATACTTCATCCAGTGTGACCTCGTGTCATCAAATAATTTGAGCTGGAAGTGGACGTAATGCTGGTAGAACAGCAACCGGAGTGCAGTCGAGAAGCTCATTCATGGATTATTTTTATAACTGCTGGATACAACATCTCACTGAGGCAAGAGTATCTACCACGACTCTTCCCCAGTTACAAAAGCGGATGTCGATTAAAAAGAATGATCGAGAAGTGAATCACGTGGATGCCGTTTGTGAAAGTGAAATTCATTCACGCTATATTATTTCACCCACATGTCCAGCGTTTTTGTTGCATAATATATTTTAAAGAGAACCGAAGTACCGCGTGTTAAAATGTCTGGTGTGTAGAAATGATGAGAAAGACATGATTACCTTTCTTTTAATAAATTATACTTTGCCCTATAAAATGGACGGCACTTTCCCGAAGCATTGTTTCTTAAAGTAAACTAATGTTACAAGCCGTGGCACCATGTAAATGGTGACATGGTCATTAACGTACATTCATTCAGCGGAGTCCTCTTCCTGGAAAATTAGTGTAAACAGTAATGTGAGAAACAATCCGCTTCTATTGTGGTAAAAAGTTAATGTTGAGAAAGTATAAACTATCACATGGTCAATCAGGCTATCGTGTTTGAGGTAAATCTCTGAATGGCCATCGCGAACGAATTTGTGCCACGCAGGTAAGCGATTACATCAGTTTAGAATCGCCATGAAAGCCATAGTTGGGCGCAGACCTTGTGGACCGTAAAATATATTTTTACCCAAAATTTTTCAGCCCTGCTGTGATCTCCTTTCACTCTAGTAACATTTGACATAAAAAAACAAAGTTTATCAGATTAAATTACAACATGGAGCTAACTTACAATCCTGCTATCTGGATTCCACGTCCAATCCGCATACATTTACATTCGCGTAGTCTACCCGCCATATATTAACATCAAACGTCACACGGATCCTCCTTTAACTTAACTAATTTGCCGTGCTCTCCCTTCCATGTGGAATTCTTCCACTGAATTTTGTTGCACCAAGACAACGCTTGTCACAATTTTTAACACTTAAGTTTGACAGGCCTGACAAAATTACCTTATCCATTTGTGATGTCTTTGACTTGTTTGGTTTACAGATGCGAGCTTAATGCTGGCCTTCAAAATGCGATAAAGGCGAGGCCTCAACAGCATTCATGGCAAAGATGTTTCTTATAAAGATGTAACAAACACTAGTGCGCTAAAAGAAATGAATCTTCTAAAAGGAAAAGCATATGGTAATTAGGTCTTCAGAACTGATGTTAGAAAAAACTTCAAACTCGTTTTTCTTACCAGCCAATCCTGTAATAGATTGACAAAATGAGACCGAAAATGCCAGCTCAAAGAATGATACTAACAAACTGTTTCCGAGTTGTCACAAATTGCAAAATTACTTTTTGAAATCACTTATGGTGAACGGATACTTGTTTTATGAGTCTTTGAGAACCAACTGAAGCAGATGCTTCAAACTTAAGTATGCGGAAGTATCACGGTGTTTGTATATATGTGTGTTGGTTTGATCACAGTGCTACTTGATAAATCTAAGACAAAAGTACTTATACGCATGCATTTGTGGTGTGAGATATCTATATCATGTTAAGTGATCTCCAGCTTCTTGAAGAGCCACGCTGAAGGTTCATTTTATGAGAAACCAGAGTGAATTTGTTGACCCCAGAAATCGATCTAGAACGAATTACTTTACTGCAGAAAAGCTCAGTCGATTAAGAGAATCATAAATTTTTACCTATTACAAACACCGTCGTCACAATAGTACGTCAGGAACCCTCAAGCGCCCGGATGAAACGTCAAAGTGGCTGGGTTTTCATTGTGTACATTTTTGCTGATGTCTTCCTTTCTTGGAAGTTGGTCCCGACAACTCTTCACCCATTTTTTGTTTGCTTGTTAATGGTTGATTTTTTGGATGCACGTAGCTTCAAACGCATAAACGCCACCGAAAAAATGATTTAATTTTTCTTCCGAACAACTACTCACCATAACTGTCTGAACTTGTTCTTCCTCTGAAACAGAGTACAGTTTAACTCACTGAGTTAAAAAAATATGAGGCAACTTTACAGGCCTTTGGCCATGATGCCAAATTATTCCTTCAAAGTAATTCATTCCTCAGTGTTGCCAGTGTCACTATAGTAAGTTTCGCTGGTTAATCTACTCTGGCGGACTAACCGCACTGCGTCATCCTATGTTCTGATGTGACTGTACTCAACTCGTAGTGACTGCGCATACTTCGAAGCACTTATTGCATTCCCTTTGGCAATGTTATTGAAACTAACACTGCACGTACGCACAGGACGCTCAACTGATGTGGCGCGACGCAGACACGACAGGCCAGATAAAAAAAAATCGGAATCGATTATTTATAACTCAGCCACGACTAGTGGCTGACGAATTATTGCGAAGTACTTAACAAGTGGGCTCACACTCGAGGAGACGAAAATTTGATGAATGGTAAGCGTCTGATAAGTAGAGTGATGCGTACTGCGTAATGAACATTCATTTGTCATTTTATTAAATTTACAGTTATTCGCATGTCCAACGCTTCTGTAGAAGCCGAGTTGATTAGTTTTGTGTAGCAATACACGCGATTTCATTTCAAAAGCAATGAAATACGGTTAGTTGTTAAACAATGTAAGTTGTACACTAGAGGAAGCGGAATGCGGACTATCACCTTAACTCAGTTATTCTCAAAAGCCTTTTTTAGAACCCAAAATGTCGTCGAAACACCAAGTTTGTTTTAACTGTGTTATGGTAACTAAGCCTATTTTAACCGCATGCTAAAAAACCGAGTCCTGAGTTGATATGTTTGCCCGTCGATCATTTCCTCATAGCATCGTGGGTCTAGAACACAAAATAGTTCTCAATATCAATATCAATTGTTTGCGGCTCACCAAGATCGATTTTTTCCCTCGTTGCTGAAGTGAAGGCGTAACAGATTCAAGACTGAATGGGCAAGTGTCGAGTAATTAGGCGATTTTTGAACTAGTTATAAGTGGATCTAGGTACAAATACAAACCAGATGAAGTCGGTAATCAAATCACTGAGAATGATCCGTAAGCGGTAATTTTAAGTGCATGTGTGGCTCACCAGTTTTCCAATCCTCAAAAGCTTGAAGAAAAACAGACTTCGGCTATTAGTCAAATAAGCTTGAAAAGAATGTCCGAATGTTACTAACTGCAGCGAAGTTTCTCTTTATACCCAAGCCCATCAATTTCATCATGAAATGGAGCTCAAAAGTAAACTCGGTGTATGTATATGCAAACGAATTTCAAAACAGATATTTGTTTTGATATATAATATTTTGAAAAAGATGATCCTCTAAGAATACAGTTTTTTTCAGGAAGGCTGTTCACTTGAGAGGAACGTGGTCAGGAAATTTTCAAACGGATCAAAGCAAAATTCCCAAGTGTGGGATCGACGAAATCATTCCCATTTAAATGCACCACAACGGTGATGTTGTGTAATATTGGTCTGTTTGACGGCCAAATATTCCTGGAAAATTTGCGACGTCAGTTAGCTGCTTTTGGGCTACTTTACTGACAAAGTATTAGTAAAGAGATGCATCGTCGTGCATTACACACATTGCGTTACACAGATTCCAGAAAACTGAAAATGTTTGAGAAGTTCATTTAGATGGGTGCCGGATATTGCGGCCACCCTCAACGAGACGTCTAAAAACACGCATATACACGTGAAGTTTGCGAATGGAGTGCATGAGGGTTCAAGGTGGGCTGCGTTTGCAGCTATCTTTTGTTGAGTCGGAACATTCGGGATGAGAAGCCGATCTGGTATCAGGAGAATACATTCTGTCAAAATGAATCACTTACAAGCTGCCGGGAAAAGCCAGGACTAACCTGGTTCCTGGACCATTCTTGATTCATATAAATACGCAGGTCTTCAGCTACTTGTGAGGTTTATTTACTGAGAAGTAGGATCCATGAGATGTTATCTGATGTTAAGCTTCTCAAACCGTTGGCCTTTTATATAAGAAACCGGTTTCAAAGACACAGAATACGAAAAGATACACAGGAGCTGTTACCGTCATTTGGTGCTCGTGATTTCAAGCTTACCCAGCCTATATGAACACGGTATTTCATCTCATGAGTGTAACAAATGGGTGAGGCCGAACCGAAAGAAAGCCGTCTACTAATTTGCGTGTCATTGATGAATACGTGTTGCCATCTTTAGGGTAGAAAAAATGAGATTTCTTCAAAAGCACCAAAACACTTCGTAACTGTTCCAACCGGTTGCTGAAAGAATTTAAAAACATGAACACTTTGAATGGAGTTCAAATATTTGACATTCGAGGGGAGCTTCATGAGGTAACAGTGTACAAAACAATGTTATTACCCATGTTTCGATATTGGAAAATGAATGTTGTGGTGTATACGGAAGTGGCATTTGTCCACAACGGGTTGGTGGGGATGGTTAAAGTCGCAGTTGTCCAAAATGACGCAGCGATTTTCTTTCCGAGCCAGTTAAAATCTAGTGGACTAGAGGTGGACGGTTTGTGATTGTAGGCACAGCAATTGTAGCATCTCATCTCTGCAATTAACGATCTGGCAAACCATTTAAACAGAAAGATCTCAAGGTCTCCGATGCATTCATTGCCTGATTTCAACCAGTAGGATATAAACCTTTTCTTCGAATTTTGCGCCCCTTCCACAGAATACATCGCTTTTGGCCGGTGAAAAGAAACGGACAGTTTATGCACTTACTGAACAACCTTGTGTAAGTTAGTACTTGCCATCTGAAGGTAAGAATTTAAAAACTCCAGCCACGCAATCTACCTTAAATTCGCTGAGCCAGGGATCTATAACCTAAGCTGTAATGCACAAACCAGGCATGTGTCTTTTCAGTTGGTCTGGACTTTAAAATAATCGATAAGCCGCAACTGATTGCCTAGGTTTGTGCAGTTTTGACGCCTGGAGGATGAACGTCACTGTATATTTTGAATAGCGGCTTCTTTCTTGGCTCAGGATAAATTTAGCATCGTTTCTCATAATTCAGGCAAACCACGAGCAATACATTAGAATTTATAATCCATATGAAACTGATTCATTTGCAAGCACTTGTTAGAGCGTTCCAAGCTTTTAGAGGGCTTAAGAAGGTGGAGTAAAATTTTTGTCCAAATAACCTATTTGATCGGTATTTGTTCGACTTCTGGACGGTTTATTATTATTTTTACACGTATTTGGTTAGACAACCAGGTACATGGTTCATGAAACATCTGCGTATTACTAAGTAAGAGCAATTTTTTGCAGTTAAGTGACCATATCGTTACCTAGTATCACTTGAATTGTGTAACTGTAAGTTGTCAAACTTTCAGATCGTTAGCGGCAAACCTGTGACAGCTGAAAACGCCACACATAAACTAAACCGATCTGTCGCCTGCGTGCCATGCGGTCAGCAATCAACGTATCCTATTTGTTTAGTAGTCTTTTTGTGTGAGCGGTACCTGAGCCGAATGCCTGATTGAGACAAGTCTCGAAGGTGTGCAAAACAAAAAAGATTCGGAAATCCTGTATTTATGGTGGGCATGACAAGAACGTGACATAGCACCAGATGAACATATCGGCTTTTAAATCCTATTTATCTCCCTGGTTCTCCTTATGATAGCCAGTGAACAGAAGATTCGTTAATTGGATAAATATTCCGCAGAATACATCATGACATATTCAGCATAACATAGTAAATTTCTACGGATTTGGATATCATTCCCTGGCTATGATTCATTAAAAAAACAGATGAAAGCTTACTGGATGCCCAGACCTTCCCCTCTGCGCACAGACAAAATGAAGTTGGAGTTAGCAAATCTAATTAAACCGTTGAATGGTAAAGCTTGCTGTTATATGACGACACATCATTCATAATACACTTTGTACAGTGTATTCTGCGATGGTCGTGCGGAATGAGGAATCACAAACTGCCAAATAAATCATCGTATATCAAGTTGCAGTCCATTATATTTTCTTGTTGTTCTCTAGTTAAATGCTGGAATAATGGTATCGTGCACATCAATTATTAGCTTGCTGTTTTTTGTGTGGAAATGTAGAGTTAATCTGAAGTGCGGTATGAACTCCAAGATTGCCAAACGCAATAAACAGCAGTTTGGACAGCATTTCAGTAAAATTACTTTGCTTTTCGCGATATAAATGAACGAAGCAATAACTTATAAAACCATACAATATCCACGTGAAAAGAGTGCAGTTGTGATAGTTAACATAGTGGAACTTCAAACGGTCCTGTCACCCGCGAATGAAAAATCGACTGACATTGAAACAGATGCACCAGGGGTTTGATAGTTGAGACCTGTTCAGACTGAGGAATTGCTGATGACCTGGTACTTTTATGCATCCAGAGTCTAGGATAGGCGGCTATCGAAGGATTAAGAGCCGAATCAGTGATATCCTCAGCGAAGCTAAATAGTGTCACCAGGAAACCTGGATACCAAGGCAGACTCGTACCACGGTCGATTACATCACTATATGGTTCACGAGGTGGCTGTGAATGGTCGAAGCGTTTAGTTGAGCAATAAGCAAGTCTCACCCGGACTAAAAAGTGAGTCCGGTTGTTTCGATAGAATGGTTTCAAAGACGTACAGAACAAATAGGTAAAGATGTTTTTAGTTAAACAGTTTTCTAGGATGACTGGCAACTGGAAAGGCCGACAGACACGATGCATATAAACTGGCCTGTGAAACAAGGCATGTCTCATTAAATTGAGCTGTCCTAATGTTACAGCAAAATTTTCCATCATTTTACGGCATTTTTAGCACGGAGAAAGATATCGGATTAGCGGTAATGCCAGAAAATGCATTTCCTTGGACAAGTTATCACCGAACTTGTGGCCGCTTCATTTATTGGGTGCCAAATTTGGCCAAAAAACACACTGACACTATTACAAAGTCGATCACTAGACGCACTCGGGAATACGGGCACGAGATCCGAGAGTCAATTTCGATGGATGGTCGATGAAGATGATGAACAAAGTAGGTTACTTCCCAGTCACCTGATATATCTCTCACCATATATCGCTCTCTTACCAGCCTACAACCCAAGATGGTTGAATTTGTCTATTTGGAGCACCCTAAAATCAAGTCAGGTGTCAGTTGTCATAAAGTTTGGTGATGAACGGTATAAAAGCTAACCTAGTGCGTAAAGTAGACGACTTTCTCAACAGGTAACTGTAAGTAGTGATTTTTTGAAATATTCTACCGGTGTTAAACTTAGGGAACGTCTTTGTTGTTATATGACCTCCGATTCAGTTTTCTGCGTCATAGTTTGCATAATTTTTAGGGTCAATCAGTTCAGGTCTAAATTTCATCTATTTTTATTTCCAGCATGTATCAAGTGTGATTTTACTCCACCGTAGGATTACAGGGAGGTCAAATTTACTCGTTTTGCCTTTCCCACAATTATCTTGATCGGAAATTAATAGTGAGAACTTTGGGTTTAGGTGGCATCCTTCAAAAAGAGATGCACAAGAAAAACGATCGAAATTAGATGTGACAACAATATGTGACAGTCTCCTGTTGTGATTATGTTAAGAGACTTCAGTATGTTGTGGTTAATTTTCTCGTTTAATGCTTTCACCTGCAAACACCTTCATGAAGATTGCTACGTTTTAAGGCGTTTCGTAGTGAGAGCTTGTTCATTTATTTCTCGGTGGGTTGACATTTATCTAATGAGGCTTTCGTGCGTCGCATCTCTGTACACTCAACGAGATAATTTGCTCTAAATTTACTCAGAAGTATTGAGATCCGGATTGAAAGCTGGCCAAATGGGTACTTGATGTCACACAATACAAGCCAGTCCTTATGAGTTTTGACAAAGTATATCTGCTTTTGTCTATTACTAGATAAATTGGGTGATAAGATAAAGGAGACCTAGATTAAAGTACTGTTGATGCGCACACTCGAAATACTGCGATTGCGCTCAAGTAAATGTCTACCCTTTTGTCTCAAGACGTTCCTATATTGAAAATTATTATTCTGGTACGTTCTTCACTTGGTTTGTCCGTTCGAAGTAAACTTTCTTTGAGTGTTAGAGATTGCACGACTTCAATGGTCATTCTGAGTTAGAAGGGTGTATGTTTAAAAGAGTAGGAAGGCTACATTATCCCAACTCAACTGCTCATTTTTTCGCTACTCATTCATTGCTGGACAAGCTAAAGTCGTGGACCGCTCTTAGCTGCGAATTTTATTTAAATATTTTGCTTGTTCTCTGCCAAACTTCAAAACGGTGGTTTAGTGTTAACTTATTCTAGCTAATCCAATGTATCCTTTGGTCCGCGGTCATCTTTAAATCGTTTTTTGTTGGCGGTGTCACTGGGGTGTAGTTACTTCGAACGATCTTGACACTGTACAATTTGGCTGAAATTTAATTCTTCGTATGATCACTCTAAATTGGTCAGATATGTGACAAAGCAATAGTTCCATCCACAGAGGAATGTTTCGATTAAATGACGGTAAAATCCATAGGTATGCTGAGTGACCTGATTACACGACCATACAAATATTACACGTTTTATCAACAACAATGGAAGGATGCGTTTGCAATAAGTAAATGACCACAGCCAGTAGAGAAGTAAAATCCATAGAATTCAATATGCCATCACTATCCGGGGTCTTCTGTTTCTTCGTTTGAAATGGTTAAGAATGAGGCTTTATTAGTTTAATCACAACCTATATTGGACCCGGAAGTCTTGTCGCATTTGCATATCCATACACTTACCTGATATATGTGTTGGAGCTTCTACAGGTTGATGCAGAATGGAAACAACCAATATATTCGATTACTTGAAAATTAGGAAAATAAGACTTTGATAGAAAATCTAATAAAATATTTAAAATTTAGTGAAAGCGAGTGGACTTAGGAACACATAACAGTAGGCAGCAATCATATGGGCGCTGAAAATTGCTTGCACCGAAATTATAGAGCAAAGTTAGGGCGAATATCTTCAAAGGAAAAGTGTTGTGTGACAGGAAATGGTGACCCATAATAAGCTATCATTTGAATAGTTTATGTATTAGCACAATGCACTATGCCATATTTGAGTGTCGTGACATGTGAGCCACAGATATATAGCATGAAAGCAACAATTTGGATTGGGAAATCAACGTCAACATACCTCGCAAGAAAGTGCGCGGGACTGTTGGGTTAGTATAAAGCGTAACATAGTTTGTAGACTTTCTTGACTAATCGCATAAGAATTGTGGTTTATGCATCGAAGGATAAGTAATGCGGCCTTGTCTTTCCGTTTAGCACGGCAAATAACAACATAAGGTAATTGGTATGATAATCAATAAATGAATCTTACTTGCTTGAGCGTTCCGTATCACTTAAGAAAATTCCAAATGTGATGCCAATTAGAGAAGTTACACTTAGAATTTCAGTTTTAATTAAACGGACGCTACCAAGAGCACAGTTTGGTTATTGTCCCAATCCAGTAAACTATATTGCTTACTTTCGTCTATGTATGTGGCATCTAGGGGGCGAAAACGTTATTTAAATACAAATGAAAAGGTGGAATTAAATTAGCAATTATGGACATCACAGAGATGGATAGCTTGTCAACACAAGAATAAATGTCCACCGAAGAGCTTACCATCTTCTAATGGTTGCATGCGTACTGAAAAGCAATTGAGAGGTGTCATATGAGATGTACGAATGTGGTTACTAGAAGGGATCTGTCCTTCCCAAATTTAGCAAAAACTTAATAATAGCTAGCGAACGGAAGGAGATAAACAATATATTCCTGTGCATACACAACTTATGGTCGCTAAACAGGTCACTGTCATTCCCTCTGAAGTCTGTTTTTGAAAACCCTACACAACTTTCCTGGAAAAAACCAAAAATCAGTGAAGATTTTTTACCTGGGCCCGTTCGAACACAACGAAAGTTGGCTATAGTACTAGCAGGATAAAAAATCTCTAATCGACTACTCCTTGTCACATATTTAAAACACTCAGGCCAGGTTCGCACGGGGTTTGTATTGCATTTTTCTAAGACACGCTTGGTAAAAATTGTCATGGGCCGCGTTTCGGATTGGTTAGATAAAAACCGCATATAATCTACTTGTAATGGCTAACATTTCCAAATATATTGGGACCTCTTGTAATTAGAATTGGGAAACGTACACTGTGCTATTACAGTGGCCCATTTAGAACTGTTGAACTGTCCTGACATTATTATTCGTGTCGGTGTATTACGGTCACAGTTTGACAGGTTTTAATCGCGCTGATCACATTCTGGACCCAAGCTTCAGTTCAGATGCAATAATTCAGGTTCAACCAGCGTGCACTGATGAATTGGCTGCATGCATGTCGATAACCTTTTTTACGTCTTGCACATGGAGTACCGTTTGTATTAATCTTCAGAACTGTTCCAGAAATATTGAACATGTTCAGCCGGAGTTGACACCGTCGTGTCAGATGAGGAATCACCGTGTCATCTAATGACTATGTTCATGCGGCGGTCTGCTTTGCGGTCAATTTACCGCAGTTTGTTAAGACTAGGAATATGACTGATGAAAATCTTGTTCGTAGGCGGTAACTTGAGATAATAGATTCTTAGCGCATATCGCTAAGAATTGATATTGATTGAATGTATGTTGAATATATTGATTTCCAAGCCTGCCGACTGATTTACGGATTAAGAATAGCCTGCGGTGAATAACTTAAAACACGTACGTATGTATGGCACCGGGCCTGAAAGCAAAGGACGGATGACACGGATGAAAAATCTTCGGCAATAAATTGTCAGGAATTTCGGATGGACAAGAGTGAATGGCGAAGAAATACACGAAGGTAAAGCTACGTGAGACGTCCCTGTTCTTATTCTTTCCCTGTTTTCAAAAGATAACATTTACGTACTATTCCGTCCAGCCAAAAGCCATGTTTCCAAAAGTACTTATCGTATAAGTTGTACGTCTACTTATATCTCTTCGGATTTGTGAGCAAACTCATAATCGATGGAAACGTACAGTTTGTCGGCCATATCTGAATACCGAATTCCTAGACCGTAACTTTAATGACTGATGACCCGTCTGCCGACTTTGGCAGACAGTTTCCCACAATGTGAGGAGAAATCTTTAACACTCACACTAATTTTTCGATTTGTACATCGCCTTCCCTTGCATGTACTAATTTAGCCGATCTTCCTACAGTTGTTTTGGTCAATTAAACACCACATTTTTTCGGCGGTTTTCTGCTTTTCTGGTCTTTCTGGTCACCTGATTGCTTCGAAATCCCGTACCGCATCACGCAATATCTACTTGCTGTCTATGTGTTTGTATTGTATTTTAATTTATTGGTGAGCACCAGGGTTTTTACTGATCCTTCTATTGGATGCCTTTAGGGTTTTGGGCAACTGTTTTACATTACCATTTCAGGCTTTCATTTTTCATCACGGGTGGTTTGCCGGAAATATCCAGATGTGGATGGTCGACTTATTTTTGTTTGATTGCCACGTTTCCACAGCTGCATTCACAGGGATAGATGCAAACGTAACAAAAAGTGAAGGAACTACCTACGTAAGGGTGCACCGAAGATGACTTTTTATTGGAGGAGAACTCGAGGGCAAATATCCTCCTTCAGCTAAATGCTCAACGGCCACCAGATCAAGAGACAATTAACATGCTGGCATCTAAATACCCTATACATATTTAAAAGCGCACCAACAAATAGAGAAAAGGAGCATTTCCGGAGGGATTTTGCAAGCAGAAACAAATTACTATCTGGTTCTTGAGTACGTCTACACAAGTGTTATTCATATCACTTATCGTGCTTTCAGGTTCATTAATAAACTGGACATTTTTAACTTAGAAAGTTGGCCCTAACTTAGGTTTGGAATCCTGATGTTGTTGCAAATGTATATTAACCAGCCAAAATGACTTGTTTTTCTCCATGATATCTTTTTAACGTTGGTCAGGTTGTAAGGCGGCAAGCAGAACAAACAGCATTATGTGTACATAAGTAGACGTATCAGGCTGCCAAAAAGCTAACTAAAATATTAAACCCTGCTTATCCTACAAACCACTGCATATAGGACGGCCGAACTGCACAAGTGATCAGCAGTTTAAACCTTAGGACTTCAGTAGCCATTTATTTTTGGTTTAAGCTCTCTCAGCTCCCTGTACGTGAGGTTCACTTGTACGGCAATAGCATCCTCACAGTACGCCTGTAGAGCAATGACCGATTCTACTGGGCTACTGCAAACACAGAAATCTTTCCAAAAATTCTGGTGCTAACGATTTCAGTTCGCCAAGCCTGGGGGTGATAATCTGCATTGCATCCCTAGTTTAATCAAATAAATTACTCACTAAGGACAGTGCTTTAGAGGCTTTCGTATTTTGCCTCAGAGCAGCAGGTCACAGGTTTCAGACACTCGTAGATCCAAAATAATTATTATTTTGCCTGCTTCTTCAGACTGGTTTTTCTCATGTGCCACTTGCATCAGGTTCAGTTTGTATCCCACATCAACCAATTCCTCCTGGAACCCCTTACAAGTTGATGCAGTTACCGCAGACGTTGTAGGTAGCTGCTAACCAAGTTAAAGCGAGCTGTTTATTTAGAACTAAGCAGCTTATTACCTAAACAATCAATAAAACCCAAGAAACTCTGCAAAGAACCAAGCACTGCGCTTTGATTTTACCGAAGGTTTATGGAACGGGCGAAGTCTTTTGTGTCTGGCGGATCCAAATAATAACCTTTTGAGAGCCTCACTAAGAAAGGATCATTTTATATAGCTTAGATCGTAGGGGGCTGATCAACTGCATCACTCAAACCCCGATAACATTTGGTTCTGCGTCTTTTACAGGACGATGAATTGTCGCTTGACGCAAAATGGCAGCACAAATTCACAGGGTGTTTCCAAATCATGCTATTTTTCACAATGTACTATAGTTCTTTGCACAATCTCTTCCCATTACTGGGTCCGTAGAACGCAAAATTGAAGCCACGAGAAAAAGCGGTTTTTCACAACGTACCCGGTTTTCTAACGGCTGTTGATGTGTATGGCAGGGGAGGGATAAACTAACAGTCATTCTGTCATATTCGCAGGGGATGCAGCAGACTAGGTCAGTACTGGAAATCCTTCTTTTACATTGCAGTGGATATGATAAAAACATAGAACAGACGGGTGACAAAAGAGCATGTTTCTGGATTTGCATTGGTGCTCTAGTGACCCAGAAAAAAACTTAAACGCGATAGAAGGCTCGCTGCTGCAAACAGGTGCGATACGCTGTTTGAACATTGGTGCCATCTTGACATAATTAGAAGTGTACTGTTTTTAGGTACCGTGATTGCGGCTTCAGCCTGAAAGATATGCACTAAGCGAAGGCAATTCAGGAGCCCCCGGGAAACTCTTAAGCTAAAAAAGCGAGATGTTTATGCCACAGATTGGACTTTTCCCAAGTGCAATTCATTTTGAAAAAATATAAATACACTGTATGCTATGCTCACTACGATCATCCCTCTTCGGTGCTTATGCTAGCACGTACACGGTTACTCCATTGGTACGCTAACGATAATCATTAAAACCCAAGTGAGGTTTACCTTTAAGAAGAGTACCCTACTTTTACGTCTGCATGATCATGAAGTCTGTGGCTTTCCAAAGTTAGTTTCATCACTTTAACCGCTCTGTCTGTTTGTTTTGTCTCTACGAATCAGTCTTGTAGAGATTTGAACAACAAAGCAACTGAACGTTCGTGTAGCCTCACTGCTTCGAAGGTTAGTCAACAAGAATGAAGTTACGGGTTGTTTAAAATGAAAAATATTCTGTCTTAACTCAATTTTTCACATGCACGAGGCAGTTAGCTGAGGATTTTGTGATTTTATTGCACATATGATTCAGGCTGTCATATCTGCCATAAATCTTGATCTTTCGCTTGACAAAAGAATTACAAGACTCGATTTTTCCGAAAGGCAATATTTCCACTTTATGTGGGGATTAGAATAACGCAAGATTAACGTACCTGCAATCGAATCAAGAACTGTGAAAAAAATCAACTGATGAACCGCTTTTGTTGAATTCAAGAAACTCATTTGGGTACTACCCCGGAGAATCGGAAGATTTAGGAAAAGGGAGGGTCGTTTACGCTTGGGTCGGGAACTTACTTCCGTCAGTATAAGTCCACAGAAATTCGAGCCGAGGATGTCAGTCTTAAATTAGCATGCTCGAGAAGGCCTTCTATCGGGATCTAAAAACCTTTATTTATGTACCCAACAGCTTTGAGAGTGCGTAAGTCATATATTGAGGCATGTATGTGGTATAGCTACTATCAAATCAGCAACATTACTTTGTGTCCTATTGGTCATCAGCAGACGTTAATCAACCCACATCTGACATAATGCTCCCCGCGGAAACCAAGCAAATGCCGACAAGCTGCGAAGACACACTGGGCCGTTTGTGCTACGTTGTTAACTGATCCACTGTCACAGACGATAATGACTCTGCGAACTATATACAATTAGCCTGAAACTAACACATGGTTGAGAGTCCAGTTGAATTATCACATTCACAACGCGTCAATCCTTTGTGTCATGCATTCTAAGGGCATCTATTTGTGGCGCATCCCGTAAAATAAACAGTATCATCAGAAAGTTAATGGCTTTTTAATTTGTCGTGGCACATGGTCACCGAGAAATTGTCCACCTACGAGGGTTAGGGATGACCCTATTATTCTGGAGATCCTGTGGTTACGAATATTCGTTTCGTCTTCTTTACTAACCACACAACATGCGGCAACTTATGCACGGTTAATTTGGAAAAGTTTGGGACAACCGTGAAGTCGACGTTTCAAAGGGGTTAAACGGAGGGTGTTTGCAGCTCAACTCATTGGTAGATAGAAGGGCTATTAGCTTTGCCTGTGTCTCAAACATGCATATTGTTTGTATATTATACCTTATTGTTCACAAAAGCACTAGAGAAAGCCATCAATAGGGTAATTGCCGATTAAGTATCCTTATGATTTATTGTTGGTCTTGCTCTGATTTGCAAAGGCGATGTTATATAGCACGAACATTTTTGTTGGGCATATGAAGGCAGGCATTTTGAATCTACTCGTCAAAACGTCCATAATGTCTAAAACTCAACACAGCTGAAAATATACAAACAATTGCTTTTGTTGAACAACTTAAAACGCCAACGATGTTTTTATTTATTAAATGTGATCAAAGATCTCAGCGGACACTCTTTGGCTCTATCAGTAACAACCAAATTCTGAAAGTCAACCTCCAATTTTGGTACCTATTTTTAACAGTGGTAAACAAAAGGTCTGCGCTTAGTGCCCGGATATCTTGTTTTGATTTTGGTCAGGAATTTCCCCCGTTGTAAGCAGTAGGTAGGTGGCTGGTGCTGTTTTCAATTATGATGCTAAGTTTGTGTAAACTAAAGCATTTCACGAACGAAGCAATTTCAAAAGCGGGCGGCGATTTCTAATAGATGGATAGTGAGTAAACAATATGTGGTATTCAGCACCAAACATACGTGATTGATTGGGGACCTCTGAAAAGTAAGATATTCTTCTTTGATAATAATAGCGTAGTACCTACCACTCTATGTGACAGTCTGTGTTGAGTGGATTGGTGGCATTTGGTTCTGAAATTCTTATATACTTTTGCTGTTAACCCCATCCTGATCGGTATCCTTGTGTTTGTTTTGGACGCAATAGCGCGTCATAAAGTCCTACAAAGTTTGGAGGATAAATGTACACTGATGTCTTCTGGACCAACGGATGTATCGCCTGCATAAAGGTTTTCTGTACTATGTGCTGTGTTTCGAAGTGACATAAGGTGTTCCTTCAGTTACACCCATGTGGGCTTCATGTGTTTATTCCCAGTGGTAATGCGGCTGCTTTTCAGTTACTTGAGTTTTCGATTTTCTGTTATTTCCAAAAGAAATTTGTAAAACAGCTATCTTCTTGAAGACCTTTGGCTTACTAATCAAGTTAGTTTGGTAGTTTCACACGGAACTTCAAAGAATCCGGTGCCGCACATCTCGAACCACGGAAAACCCTTTGTTGATAATTTCCGACGGAGGCAGAAATGGTCCCCGTCTTATGGATTATTGTTGCGTCAGCCATGAGGTGCCACCTATTAAAGCATCAGGCAATGATCGTGCAATGAAAATTCCACAGACAAGCTAGAACTCTAGAACCGTTAATCTGACGGATCTTATCATGCAAACTATGTAGGCTTGATGGCATTTTCCTTTCTCCCATAAGCGTCTGATGGAATTATGGTACATTTTAGTTGACCTCTTATTAAACTTTGGTAGGACAAGTGTATTGCTCGATGTTGCCCAGATTCCCCCCTTCAAAAGTAATTTCGAAAGAAAACTAACCTTTATCAAGGAACCTTTTCACTTGGTAAAGAAACAAAAAAGTTAAACAAAAATGAAACTTCGCTGTGTTTATTTCGATGCTAAAAATCGAAATGGTTTGTAATTGTGATGAAATAGTGGACAGATCATCTTCCATTTTCAGGTAAGAAGGGTATGTATATTGCCAATATGAATTTAGACGCGTCATCTGGTGGGTTGATTGATGTCAGATTTCAAGTCGTGCAGATGAAACGTGGAGCTGTTGTTGCCAGGCCATGGTTGTTCATACATTACAGCTCTTAGTGATTTATTAGGAGGAAAATGAAGAAGAAGACAAATTGTCATATTGTGTCAGTACCCAGACAGAAGACTTATAATCCCGAATGTGGTTCGAATCATGTTATACTTTCTTGTATATTCGGCTGCACGTATTCAAATCTTCTTATAAGGTTTGGCAGTCGGATTTGAGAACGTTTGTTTTATGAGTATTTGATTATTTCTGATAGCTGCGATCAGCCGGAGACTCTGTATTTGTCGTTCAGTATATTTGTGCGTGTGCATACAGCACCAATATTCCTTTGAACTGTCTCGTATCGGATGTAATCCGTGCATTACAGCTTTTTAACACGAGTAAACTCATTTGCCTGCATCTGAGAATGTAGTTGAGGATGCTCTTTTGCTCGGCATTTTTCTTAACATAGATCAGGTGCCATGCACTCGAACATTTGACATTGAGATCAGGTTCACTGACAAGCAATCGTAATGTATTTACCAGAAATAGGAGTGGCCAAGACTGATAGGCCCTTTTTAACTGTTCGGGGCTTAAGGTGATTTCCTACAGCTGTACAGGAGTTGTGTCTAAACCCTACAACATTGCTATATTTGAATGAATGTAAGGGTTATTCTGCCGAATAAAATCTATGGTAGCTGGTACTCCCGTGTGACTTGTGTGTATGTCCTGAGTGTTGCGAGCCTCAAGGCCACCCTTTGCATGCACTGATAGAATCGAATTCTTTTTTTCCTAAACAAGAAAAAGCTAAACAGTTATTGATGAGCTGTTGGTACCGCCAAACCATAAGCATCTCTAGAATTTCGTTAGTCAATATGTGTTTGATCTGTGAGGCTTTGTGTTCATTTCCTCTGGAAAGTTGGCAAGATCGTGTCCTCCTACTACTCGCCGGAGAACATTGAATCGGTAAACTAAACGAATACCAGTTCCTTCTTGAGTTGTGTGCACGCTGAATTTTAGCTAATACTCAGCAGTACGAATCCATTGTGTATTTATACATCATCAAAAGAATTGATGGCTGGTAACGGTTGGTTGTTCCAAAAAAAAAAAGAAATAGTCACAATACTCACTCAATGGTGCAACCTCATCCCAGTCTTTAACGAAAAACCAAAACAATTTCAATGAGCAAGGGCAACGGCTATTATGATAAACAGCTCACACATACGAATGGCGCGTGAGTATTTCAATACTGACACTAGTTTAGAGTTGGTCCGCATGCTCAACTTGCGTCGTTAGATTCACTTCGAGGCGATTTTTTAGAAACGTAGGGAAAATACGAATAGAAACCATGTAACTCAACAACAGACGATGAACGAAGTGCCGTTCCTGATAAAATCGAGTGTCAAGCGAGCGTCCGCATACGGACGACGAAGAGAATTTCCACCTCACCTGTCGGGTTTTCATTTTGTTTTATGCGCAATGTGTCTACTGAACGTCTTGAGACTTAGAATCGACAATAAATTCGTGCATTTTCAGGCGCCGAGTGCAGTGAATTACATGCTGGAATAAAGTTTTGGACTGAAATTCACCTCAGCTTCATTTGCATCAAGGTAAGGCGGAGCAAGTATAAACAGTTAAATGAGGCAACCACTGGTTCTACAGTGACCCGCGTATGAGAAATATTGTTTGTCAAACTCGCAGAAGAGCGGATAAATCAGATCTGAGTTCCCCAGTTATACATTTGTTGATGACAGGATTTTTAGTTGTCTTGCTGCATATCCTGGAGTTCCTCCTTAACACTGAACGCATTACCTGTGAGTTTGAAAGGGACAAATGCCCTCTGTTGTCTGCACTGTGTTATTACACCCAACAAATCAACTGAGGGTATGGCGTCGTATCTTTATCAGGCTCATTCTAGACGATATATGGAGTGAAGGATATCCCATTTATTGAAGGCGATAATACAGTTGTGAGGTATGCGTTAAGCTGAATACAACGTCATACTGTGATAAAACTTTATCTCTGATATCGTTTTCGGGAGAATGCTACTGCTCAGCCGAAAACAAGGTGGAAACTATATCTGAGGTATCGCGATATCTCGAATATCTTGCCAACTGGAACATGAAGCGGTCTGGTGCAGCTTACTCGGTTGCTTAAATACAGCATACACGAGAGATTCAGCTTGGTTCCGGGTGAGTCTCTCGTCAAAACCAAATTTGTATGTAAGCTGCAGATGGATATTGTGCGGTTTTGCTACAAGTTGAAATATGTGCGATTATCAAATAAAATGAAACCATTATTAACAGACCAGCTATTATATAAAATGAAACCATTATTATCAGACAGTTGGTATGCTCTTTAGTCCATATGGTTATCCTAGAGGCACACGTGAAACCAGATGTACGATTTGTGATGTCACCTATGAGCAACTGATAATATGCGCTCTCTACCTCAAAATTATTTGCAAACAAAGCAGAACCCTGAAAACTATTCAGCCACTTATTTGTATGCTGTTAAGGAGAATCACAATGTTTCGGCGTATCTGATCAGGGTGTGTTACCTTGGTCAAAGTAAAACCCCCGGAATTTCAATCACACCATCATGAATAACAGTTCAACCAGGATTCTTTATCCTTTTGAGAATTCTGTTATGTTGCAGCTAACGAATTCCAACCAAGCTGATCATAATGCATCAGAATAAAACTCCTTAAACTTGTACATTTCTGTCAACAATCAACCCGAAAGCATATACGATCACTAGCAGTTATGGACAACACCCTAGAAGAAACAAAAAAAATAGCCGCGTGCTTTAAGGTGGTCTCAGCTAGAAGAGATGAAATGTAAAAGCGAAATCCAGCTTCATGTTGCAGAGGCAAAATATAACACAGGAATCGAATGTTACAGCTGTATAGTACATCCAGGATACGGATTAATATAATGTCATAAACGATGATAAGATTTAACATAAGTCGACATTGTCACAATAACTACTGTAACAGTAACAGTTAATATGACGTCGCCTGTTTTCTAATTGTTCCAGAGATCTCATCGGACTACCACCATTGATGAGGTTTACTCTACCTGGGTCAGCGATCAAGTCAAATTCTCCATCCTACATGTTCCAGTGGACGGATAAGTAATGGCAAACCAACTGTACAATTAGGAAAGCGGCAGGTACTACACGAAAATTTATTTCTCCGAAACACCGGCAAAACACACTGAACTTACAGGTTTTATGCTCTGAAAGACCAGGTTCGCAAGGAATATTAGAACCGATCTGCAGGAATCTTGTTCTAAACCTAATAATTACTCTCTATAATCGACATAATCGCGGTTAATTGCAACGACCTTTCCTTCAGCATAACAGTGCCGTGCAACGTGAAGCTCAACTATAATTCCCCGAAAGAAAAAACAGCTTACTGTAACTATATTTGAATGTTTGATAACATGAGAAGCCTCATGCTTCTACGTTATGGTTTGTATAGTTTGGACAAAATTCATGCCAGATTTTTGGCAAAAGTTTGAGTACTCGTGTTGCTCCATATATTCCACTGCCAATCTAAAATGTTCTCGAAGGTGAAAGCATGTTCCCCAAAGTTTTGTTGTAACTTCCAAACTGTGATGTGTCAAGCAAATCGCTCTTGATTTGGTGGCATGTAACTACTTCATCAGTTCAGCAAATTGCCACTATATATGTGATATGTGATCATAAATGACCTATAGTCATCTACGTGAGGTGACGTCAAATGTTTCATAAGCAGGTTTACATCGATGAGTGCCCTGGGATCAGTCCCATACTTATGGATACTGTAGGAGTACGTGTTATGATGCGTGGCCAACAGTGAATCCCTAAATCCAGTTTTATCATAAACAACATTCGAATGGATCCGGCCTCATTTTGCACTACAGCGTATGCGCAAACAATGCAGGCTGGTATCCTGTTCCAACTTCGCCCGCAACGGAGGATTAGGTGGCTGGGCCCAAAGCATAAGGGTTTTGCACTAAACAGTGTGTGCAACAAGCCGAATGCTGTGCAGTTAGTTTGCAACTGACGAAGGATAAATACTGTAGAGCACGTTTAATTTCATCTTCATACCCGTCGGATGGCACGCATTAGTCACATCATCTAAGGATAACAAATCATTTGAAACGCACAGTGCGTGTGGAATGTATTCTGGGTCGCAGCAATCTGAAAATATAAATGGCGCCTATACCTCTAGCTATTAATGCAACGCCACTTTTAGTCTCTTTGTAGGCTTAACACTCCGAAGTGTCAAAGGATTTACGGCGAGTAATTAGCGATGCATACATGGAATGCGTCTATGTTACGCAGAGCAAAATACAGTGGGGCAGAATTCAGTGGGATACAGTACAGCGAAGAACATAGACCACAACGTTAGCTTATCAGTGGTAAACAAAATGACGACGCGAAATTCCAGACCAGCTGCATATCGTGGCAAACCTACTAGGGATATGTAGGGTTGGACGACGGTGAGAGCTTGTAAGACACGGAGGATTGTTCTGCACGTATGCATATGTAACGACCTACCATTAATTACTTGAGTGCTGTATCCGTGATCTGAAAAAGAACAGTTGTCAGATGCAAAAGCATTAGCCATTCGCTACTACTTACATCCTAATCACTTTGAGCCTACATGTGGAAGCATTCTCTACACTGCTGCTTTCCTGCTATCCCAAAAGCATAGGATCCATGAACGACCGCAAATGGACTAAATGACCATGTGGTCTCGAAAGCACGTGTTGCTTGGTTTGAATATGAGAAAACTACGGGTGCGAAAATGGAAGTGTTATTTGACACCTATATGCTAAGAGTAGGCTAAAGGAGATTCGTTGGCATTATGTTACAATTTGGACTTTCGTCTAAAGTTATGCTTTCAAACGATCAAAAGTTACTGCGTGTGCGTAACAAAATCCAAGACAAAAAGGAGCCAAGAGTTTTTTAAATTTCATGACAACTGTTTGTTCACCTGGATGTATACCAGAAAAAAGGACTCTAAAGGTTGCTAGTAAATTAAATTTGTTTCCACCGGGCTACTTCGCGGCTAGGGATAAAGAAAATTCCAGGTCATTTTTATCAGGGTCAATAGTCAGAAAGTGACAGACGACAATAAGGTGAAGTGTTCAAATTGGTTTCCATTTCATTTACATACAAATTTAGTTTAGAATGTATCTGTTTTCAACGGATACCAAGGACTATTCTAACAGTACAAGAGCCAGATGATTCCCAAAGAATGTAAGACCCTGTAAGACGCAAAACAATATTTCAACCAGTATGGTTTTATTTTTTAACGACCGTTTCATTTATTTCGTTGTTGTTTACCCAAAATAATGAAGTTATACAAACGACAACACTGGGTTACCTCGGAATGCACCCATTAAGTAGGGCAGTGCCATAAAATAAGTAATGGGAAGTTTCATGCTTTCAGGAATTAAATTCTGGCTAAACAAGGGTCATGTATACGTTACAGCAGCTCTGAGGGAGAATAACTTTGGTGTTCAGAACGAGTGATTACAAATGCCTTTGACGTGCGATATGATGACATGTGATACGGGTTAAACATTTTGACATAAATATCCATTTCTGAATTGCTTTGTTACCTAGGGTATCCGAAATAATGAGAGTGAACTCGCGCGAATCCTCTGCACAAACCTTGTGCCCGGGGAAAATCTTGTGTAGACACACGTACAGACGTGCACACACAGACACAGATACGTACAAAACTGGAGTAATTGAGCAGTAGATATTAATTATGATTAGCAATGATTCGTTTGTGTTTCATTTGACACATTAGTGAACTCACAATCCTTGGGAGGAATGCTGTAAGAACGAATGATTGTCTTCTGAAAGCTCATTGTCATACCTCGTGTTGAGATGCAATATTCATTGATTGAATAAAACGTTATAACGTCCAGCCTTTCAGCTGGTCGCATTGGTGAATGAAATTATTCAGACGAATGCTGGAGCATGACTATTAATCATATGATACCGAAAACCTTACCTGCGCCTAGATAGTAATTTTACTATTTAATGCTGGCTAATGCACAATAGACAACGTCAACGTGATGTGAGAAACAGGTGTTCAGCTAGAACAAAACTGAACAAAACTGTAGTAAGATTCAGATGACGAGATATCCCTTGTTTCACGTTCATCAGGCGTTTGTAGGCTTTGCCTACTATATACAGCGTAGAGTTCACCTAAAGGCATCCAAACGAATCAAAGGCATTTCCGAATTAGTGCAAAGCTTATCAGAGTTCGTGAACACTAACTTTTGAGAACACCTCGCTATTTATCTATCTGATGGTTACCCCAATAAATATAGGCATCCTAGGATCTCGATTAAGTTTCACTACATTGGATGTGTTCCTATGGTTAGCAATTTGCCTTGAATTCAGTTATACCTCGTTCCAGATTGCAGACCGACAAGTGGATGTTTGTCACTTCATTTGGTTTCCCAGGCAGTTGGTACATGGCTTGTGACTGGTGGTGTTGCTCCGATGTGTAGGTCATAGCAGCTGCTGGTGACACGTAAGCAACGTGAGCCGCAGGCGGCTATGTCACTCAAATTTGGCTGGGTCATATCTCAAAGATGAAGCGTGCTGAGCTATTCTCAGTGGAATGCTCTGCCCATAAGTTTGCTGGAAACTATTCGACAGCTCCAGACCGGTTTCGGTGTTAGCCGCAATCCCTGAGTTCTCGTCCATCTCACCCATTACTTGGAGACCATATTGGTGTCCCGCTAGAAAAACCGACCAAGAACGGGTCAAGAACGGCCAGACCCGTTTCAGTCCAGAATATTTAGGGTAGTCGTCCTTTACTAAGATGTATTTCTAGAGAATGTCCCCTTGTCTGCTACACATTATGAATGAAAAAGGGTAATACAACCCACATAACGAATGAACTGATATCATGCAGGTCCGAGTGAACACAGTGTAACCAACTACATTATAAACGTAACCGTTTTTTCCGGAATCGGACCGACATATTGGCTCTTCAACCTTATGGAGTTCTGATTCAGGTGCATTTTCGAGTAAGATTTGTCACCATCGTTAGAAATTTCATGAGTGAAAATACGTGGTACTTGTCTCGAGTGAGGCATCAGTATTAGTTTGCTGTAATCAGATAACGGATTTGCTCTCAACTGATCACGGAAAATATGAGTGCAAAATATTAATAATCACAAGATACGTCGCGGTAGAGTGCATCATTGTAGTATGAGTTGATTTAAAAACGACTACGCAGATTTATTTTTTGTTGCTTTGCCATGTATTCCAGCGGCTTGGTTTGATCTCCAATATGGTTTACTCCATCAAATGTTAGGAATAAGTTTTACCTAAATAAAACAAACACTAGTGTGGAGGTAACTTGAACTATTGGTTGCCTATCTACTGCAGAGTTCTAAGTTGCATTGCTCGTTCGTTAGCCTTCCTTGCACGAAGTGCCACATTTTCTAGTCCCCGAGCAGTCGACGCTGCGCAGTATTGATGAATTTTGGGGAGGATAAACAATTTTGGACCCAATTCATTTCAAAAGTGAGACCTTCTGGTCGCCTTCTGTGATATATTCAGTAGACAGAATTTTGTGGTTATCTACCAGGTTTTTTCTGTTAACAGAAATATTTGCACCGGGTCCTGATTTATCGACGGGTTATCAACAAAACATTATAGTGTAAATGGATGGAGATACCATGCCACATACAAAACGGCAATAGAGACCTAATAGAGCATCCAAGTAAAAATAACGCACCGCTTGAAAGGAACGATCTTATAATAACTCTTTCCCGTTTTTCTGACGCATACTAATAGAACTGCTGACAGGTGCTTACAGATTTGGATAATGTTTTGAAATGAATAATAATTTGTGTAAACACAAAGATAGTAAATACAGAACGAACATAATTATTGGACAAATCATGTTTCGGTGGGTAAAACAGCCACTTTGCTTGGGGAATTACTGAGACTATGTAGATGAAATATAAATGTTGAGTTTGATTACGGAGCAAGAGATTACCGTAAAAATCCCTCATGATTGCTGGTTACAAATTCACCCGAGAGCTATTTCAGCATATTCCAACTTGTGTGTGATGCAGAAATCAGGGGTAAAATCGCACACTTGCAGTGTGCTAATTTACGACAACCTGAAAGCCATCAGTGACATGCAGCCAGAATACCAAACTCGAAGGAACAAGGCCAAGTTAGAATAAATTGATAGACTCCAGGTAAATTATGATATCTTGCATATATTCCGAGCAGAAAAATTCGAAGAAATACAAAACTTTACGTTCATTTTGTGGTCACTGCATAACAATAATCCTTTAGCTCTAAGAATCCTATGAAACCTTTTTGTTTAAAGCCAGGAGGATTTATCCACCCCGCGGAAAATGATACAGCATTTAAAGACACTTAATGAAGTCCTTTTTTATATATAAATTCTTATGATAGGGTTCCGAAATATTCCAAAATTGGGTGTCTTTTGGATTGGCACTGTAAACCGAGTTCGGTCTTTGCGGGATTATCATACTACTAAACCCTGAGGCAAGATTATGAAGAAAGTTATTTTATCGCACCAAACGTTCAACTACAATGTTGTGCGAATTGGGATAAAGTAAATAATTCAAGTTGAATTAAATGGTTTTGTGAACAACATGTTCAATAGCAACGTAAGTGAATTGCCGGCGGGTTTGCTGCGCAAGGGTTTGCTCTTCCAAAAAGGTAGTATTGAGATCTTTTACTCACAAGATGCTGACTCGTACCATATTCTTATTTATCACCCTGTTTTTGTGGTTTCAACATAATCAAATGCTCGTATGGGCTTCTATTCATTATTTATCTGCGTCCATCAGATATACTTTTCTGTTGGCTTCTGCTGTGCTAACGTGCTTTTGAAAATCCAGGGCTATCAGTGCAATCCAACTGATTGTTTGTCGCTTACAAATCTGTACTCTTCAAACAAACATGCCCGCACAAGTGAACACTTCGATGGCTGGTATCCGGTGAGAGACGTAAGACGTGAACAGTGTAACTGAAGAAAATGAAAATAGGATAATTGGATGATAGTTAAATATCGGTCTGATTTACCCAACATGGTGTGTTATTTGTACACGTCTAGCAAGTGCTTTCTGTGAGCATCGGATATAGCAGAGTAGTTGGTTTGAAAATACTGGACTGGCAAATTGGAGGCTTATGTTCTAGAATCAAACGCAACTTGCCAAAGTGCTCCGAACAATCTGATGACTCACACACTTCTTATCTGCCTACGACAGCAGGTGGTATTTAGTTAAGATCTATCAGGTGTTCATCCGTTTATCAGAATGAATTTTAGTCTACATATACATACCTCAGCACAAAATTGGATGACTTTACGAACACCTTGCGGTCGTAGCCATCATATATATTGAGATTTATCTAAAATACAGGGGGGTTGTTGCTATGGTATATCTGTTTTGTCCTGTCTTAAGCATGTTTTCCGTCACTCAGATGGATTATTGCAAATGCTGCAATGGGATACCCTGAACACGGCACTGCGTGTGAATGCTCTGGCTCCTGAGTTGCCAAGGCAGTGATACTACTCAAAAATGAGCTGCTTCAAACTTCGGAAGGGTTTAATTAGATCGATCCTGTTTGTACCGACATTTTTGCTTGCAACTTTTTATAAAAACTTTTACCTCCTTACATCATTCATCAGTGAGAAATGCCTAGCAATGTTGGGTAATTTCTGAAGTTGATTAACCATTATGCTTTCTGTTCCTTCAAAATCAATCTTCTACGCAAGGACGTATCCCATGACCGTGATCTAGGGCAAAGAGTACTCTATGAAATGCATGAAAAAAGCTGATTATATAGGATGTCTAAATACGTGTGTGTTATTTTGTAATTTATGCTTTATTTTAGTTTAGGTTTATTGTCTACAACTCTATGAGGAATGATTTCTTCATCGCTTACCCTTCTGTGTAGTACTTTTCGTAATCTAGGACGGCAGTATATCTGGTATAAGGATTCTTTATCCAATACGTGTAAAGATGATCACAGACGCAAATACATGTACGATTTCTTTTTTGGAAAATGTGGACAACATGTGTGATAATAGGTGTAACCCTGTGTTTTAAGCTTTATCAGTGCCTACAGCTTTTAATAACCGTGATGCCTCGTTGTTCACGGAGGACTTGTTACAGATTTACCCGAATACCAGAAAAATGTGTTATTTAATTATGCTGCTTACATTGTGCCCACACTGTTTTCGCTGCACGGAAACAAGAGAGTACAGGTTAGGTGCACAGGTTTGCAAAAACCAAAAATTTGATTGGCACTTAATACGGATTTACCTGTCAACAGGTTTTCTGTATATTTTATGGCACTGCAATCGCTTCCTCATAACCAGATGAGTGATTACATAGGAGCCCACAAATTATGCTGAGAATGTCAATAGGCCGCTGTTGATTGATTCTTTGAATTCAAAAATGGGGGTTGACCATCTCAGAGTTTGGAATTGCTTCAAGTTGTGGTGAAGAACTAGTGATCAGTCTGCAGATTACAAGAAATCGTCCCATGAAAATTCTTCCAGATAGAAAGAAGTGTCTCAACAATGAGATAGCCGCAGCTTTGCTGCCAGATGTTTTGCCTGTATAACTACACAAACTCTCTTAATAAGATAAGGATGATTGTCAACTTCGACCAGTGTACAGTTGAAATTTTGGTAAAACGCCAGGTGGTGACTCCAGTGACTCCAGTCATTTCAAGCGACTTTCTTCAACTGGTCCCCTGGAGGTCATTGTGGAAGA
>SJOL01006432.1:186701-208309 GCA_004794785.1 Opisthorchis felineus | reverse complement strand
CTGAGTAACAAATATGTTTTCCTCAAATTCTGCTGATGAACAGGCCAAGTGTAAGCTGACAAGCAATCACAGATTTCGCCAATACTTCAGTAAACTTACGCGTACGGTACATGTTACCTAGAAGAAATTTGTTCTCATATTTTTAAGGCTAATATACAACAAAGTGGTCAAAATAAAGCCGGCTACCGCGCTTTTACACCTGCACCAAACTTCGTTATATTTTAGCCTTTCTACAAGTTATCTCAAGTAGATGAAAGATCCATTGTCACCCAAGGTTGCCAGTTGAAAACGGCTCAGTCGAATAAATGTCGAAGTAGTTCTAACCGCGAACATGAATTACAAACCGTATACATTCATCTATATTGACCGGTTCATACGAATATGTACGAGAAGAAATTTTTCTTTCTCATAGGACTGCTTCTTGATGCAATATCTTCAGGTTCTGTGTTTTTAAGCCAAACGCAATGGGTGCACTGTGACAGGTATTTCTGATGAAGTTGTAACTGATCTAGAATGTTCCCAGATTTTGTTATTTCGTGAAGATTCTTACTCATTGTCCTGCAACGTCACACTCGGCGGCAAATAAGTTGTGAAACCTCAGATCCGGGCAAACTCGAGATCAATTAGTTCCACTGGGTTATACCTCTCATTAACTTAAAACACTTACTAAGCTAGTCATGTATTATTACGAATACAGGAAATCAAAATTGCTCCACTATGTCCTCTTTTTATATTATGGTGACCCATTTGCAAGAAAAGAAACAAACGGCAATGAAGAAAGATTGTTTATTATGTGCTTTCGGATTTTCCGCTACGGAATGTAACTAAAGAATTGTGAATCACCACACTATTTCGACAATTTCTGATGAACGACTGACTTTAAGAGGGCTTTAGAGTTTATTTTGTCAGTCCTTTATTAAACCGGATGATTTTTCCCCAAATCATTTTCCTATAGAACAAGTGATTCTGTGGAATTAAGTGGCTTACCAACCGTTCAAATTATCAAAGTCATGAAACAATATGATCTCTTGATTCGGTTTGAGAAGCCCCCAACTCAGTTTTTCTATGGGGAGAATAATTCAACATACGATGCTTCATTGGGCAGTAATTAGCAGTGCGAAATGCTAAAGCACATCTTAGAAATAACAACCGCGCGGTTATCGTGTCTAACTTGATGAAAAAATCACACCTAGATTCATGTTTGTGTAACCCCGCTATGCACCTGGAATAAAATACTGGCCAAAGTTGATAAGATGCAATCAGGTAGGAATTACAATTTAACGTACTACTTCTGGCATAAGCAATACGGTTTTGCTTTCGGTAACTAAGTCACTAGTTTTAATCCCGTAACGTAGTCCAGTCTCATCAGGATTGTTTTTTTCAGTCCGGAAGACTGGTAAAATCACCTCTTCACATAAAACGAGCCTATTATTGAGCGATTATTTCGAGCGATTTGTGGTTGAAGGTCCCTGCCCTTTCTAAATCAAATAGGGCTTAGGAAGGCGCATCCTTCCCGATGTGATTGAGCTGCGTGATATAAAGGGCATCCAGAACAAAACAGTCCATATCCAAACATGCCACACTGGGCTTTATCTGGGAATGATTGCCGATGCTGTTCCTGTTTCGCACGTAAACCATCCTGAAGTCTCGGACACCACAGTATGATACTAGATTTTAGAGACGGGCGCTCATTATTTTCAGCTGGTCAAATATGTTGTTTACGTGAATTGAGCGATATGCTTCGTCCAAAGTAAGTCAACAGTATTTCACAGATCAGCTATTTGAACCGGTGACGTTTGATTAGCAAAGGAATATCGCATAGTGCATTTCCACAGGAGGAATAATTTTGCAAGTACACATGCTAGGAAATTATGGATTGCAAACTACTATATTAGGAAGTGTATAGAATATGTATGCAACGTACTTATTTCCGAACCGAATATGTCTAAAAAACCAAGATGGTTGTGCCTCTTTTACGAAGTGCAATTTAAATTACAAAGGCGTCCATTAAACGTATTGTTGAATAATTTACATGCAACAATGTCAAAGGGGACTTACTCTGAAAGACTCGTCCTTCAACTGTTCACAACGGAAACGAACGTCGAGTAAGATTAGACCATTTGGTTTATTTCGATACAGAGAACAGAACTTTTGAGTTCAAATCATTCAAGTTATTGGTTTATCTCACCCAAATATCCCCACATAGTGCAAAATCTTCAAAAATTTTATTCGCAAGTTTCGGCTTACTTTTTATGTAGTGTTCTGCCGCTGCAATAAACAAAGCCGAGTGATAAAAATGTTTCTGAAATTTTGGAAAGCTACCTTGTCAAGTAACAAACCAATTAGATTATATTCAAGCAAATTCGTGTTTGCAAAGAAGAACTGTCTTACCTCCAACCAGGGCGGAATTGAGACCTGCACGAAGTAATGCTTCTGTCACAAATGATTTACCCTGGTGCTTGAAAGCAATCGCATTTAAAAATTTCCAAAGCGTATAGGTCTACATAGTTAGCTGTGTCTTCATCCGCTCGATTGCAAGATTAAGGATTATTCGTGTAGAAGTACAGACTGATCTACAGGCAATTCTGTCCACTCACGAGATTCCCATATTCTCCTGTAGCCTAAAGTAGACTAGTCGACATTTAGCAGATCAAATGGGCTTCGTGATGGTTAGCAAACATTTAGCGTAAATTAGACCTTACCTGTGGAGTTATCCTACTGTTTGCTCTAGCTGAGCCTTTGTAAAACAGCGAAGCGATTCGTCGCAGTTAGAGCTAAGTTAACAACTAATGTATGGGAACAAAATATTTGGAACTACAGGCTTCAGAGTTGAGGCAGACGTCATCACACTGCAAACACTCCATCTATCCGCTTTAAACAAAGTATGAAAATCCTATCCTCTTTACTCACCATTCTTCTGGAGGTTACCTGCATAAATTGGATGCGTTAGCAACTAATTACCATGTGATCAGAATGTCTGTTGATACTCTAAGTAGAAATATGGTGTGAGGTGTAACATGTTCAACTGTCATCACCAATTGCAACAGTTTGAACACTTACAGTTACACCCATAATTTTATGGATTCTTTGCCAATAACAAGTCATACCTGGTGCCGATTTAGAATGTGTAAATCTTTGCACTGTGTACAGATAACAGCATAAATCGCTATTTGGAATACTAAATAAGCTCATCCAACATTATGGGGAATAAAAACACCTCGGGAACGGCGATCTCTAATTTGATTAGGAATAATCTACAGTTGAAAATCAATCAAAGGAAAACTTTCTTTTATCAAATCGATTTATACTGTCAGTCTCCAATTTTGATAACACCAGTTTGTGTCCGCCGAAAGATGAGGCATATCCTTGTTCAAGGGGTTGTTAGTTGTTTGTTTGTTATTTTACCATTGCATGATCAGAATTCCTCACAAGTTAAACTCAAAATGCGACAGACGTCCAGCAAAGCTTATCAGAAGGTACCTGGTCTGAAAGCGAAATATAAACTCCTATTAACTGAACCGTACCCGGCAGATATTATTCTCTGAATTTGATGAACATATATTAAGGTATGTTCTCAAGGAGTTTGCTCTGATTTGTACTGTCCCATGGAAACATCATTCATCAATTCAGATTACGTTTTTTGACTGCGCTCAATAAACTCTCTTGAGTATGGTAGTATAATCTCACTAAGGTCAGTATATTCACAGGGGAAAAATTTGTGCCCTATTCGGTGTGCTGTCAAGTGGGAAAACATCTGGACAAAGACAACTGTGCTGAGCCAAAAGACGCTGTGGGTGGGATTAGGTTTTGTTGCCGAAACCGGTAACATTACCAGCGTAGATACATTTAATCCAATGGTGTGTGTGAACACAAGTTATCACTGCATCCATCGGCAACGTACAACGAAGAAGAAAATAACTAAGTAGATTAGCCGGCGGACTTCGTTTTAGTGCACTGAGCCGGGCAACTGCCTGTTGTCATCTCTCAACTCTTTAGTCATATCATTTTGCAATCACGCATTGTCGAAGGATTCGAAATACCCAGGATAACACCCAACTGGATGCACGTTGGCCTTACTTAATTTGCTAAATAGACTAAGGCCTACTCTAATGCACCTCTTGCTGAAAGTCTCCAAATCACTTTGCTTCACGCTGTTATTTGGTTAATGTGTCAAAATTTGGGAGCTCAAAACATTTTAGCAAATTGTAGTCATTTAATTAATACACTTTAATAGTGCATTTGACAAACGTAACTCAGTCTTTTACCCTTAAAAGGTCCAGGTAACTAACGTGTACGGACATAATATGTTATTTTACTAGTCTGTTTGACTGAACTAATGCTGTGGTCACAGATCTGTGTACAGGGGTAAAGGCTGACCATAACCGGGTGGGTTGTACCACTACAGGTCCATTCGGTGACGTTTCCGCTTGAGTTCCACATAGACTAATTTCATTTTGATAACCTGAACGTTGCGATAAAACATAACGACGATATAACTCCTAGAAGGGTGTGTCCTCCCCTTAAGTGAGGGTGTTCGAAAAGGATATTTGTACCACTTGTTCTTGGACTAAAAGCATGTCACACGATGGAAATCCATAAAGTTACGCCCACATGTTGGTTAGGCTTCTGGGTGGTTAACATCTGAATCAACTAAAATCGCTGCTCTTTCGAACAATCCTCCACGTTGCCCACACCTATGTTCTATTCTCCCTTCGCCAGATCATTTGGAAGTACTATTTCTGACTATCAAGCAACCAATTGTTTTGTCAGGCTGTTGTCTGCTTTATCAGGTTCTCTTTTTGTAACTAGCCCTTTCTATCCTTATTAACGCAATTTTCTTCAGATTGTTGAGAGCTAACTATTTTGTTATGTGGCACTGTGGTAGAATCTATCATCCTACGGTAATGAATTCCGTAATTTTCTCATTGAAGTGTCAAGAGATCAACGTACCAAAACTGGTTTAGATAATTGCCACACCATAATCTACAAACATTTTTATTCCGCACAAGCTGAAATAGGAAGCCGTCCTCCCATACACCCCTAAATTAGCATTGTGTGCACATCACCCTTGCATATAAAAACATCATAGTCCCGTATTAGGACGGACTCGAAACATTTTTGTTATGTCCTTTGAAATGCTTTTAAAATGGGTTCGTTTGGTCAAAGTGCTCTATTCACCCGTAATGTTTATTGCTTTGAACCTAATTGCAAATGCACATTTATTATCATCTTCTTTACCCCTTGTGGGAAAGGTCAAGAGCAATGACGAATAAAGAACCCGTCTTGTTCTGTCATCTGACGAGTCCTAATAAAGAGCAAGAACACCTATAGATAAACGAAACCCAGGAAGTGAAACAAATAGGAAACAGTTTAGGGGACTTCGTGACTTAAAATTGAAAACTCCAAAGTGATTAGCGTCTGCAGCTGATGACTGCAGCCATGGGGACACAAATCTGGGCTACGTCAATAGGCAGGAACACTGAATAAAACGGTCTGTTAACCACCACTTGATTCCAGACGGAAGTCTAGCGTATTCAGCTTTATACCCTCAGAATACGGTCCACTAAAACTGGATCCCTGTCGCATGGTTATAAAGACCGCACTAAACGTTGTTTACTGCCTTCCTTCAAATCAGCCAAATAGCGGCAAACAAGGGTGCCCTGTTTTCACGGGTTTAGGTTAGGACTGTGAGGCCCGCGGTGACTTGCCACCAGAATCGTGCCTTCTATTTCCTTCAGTAAATATCAAAAGCAGAGATTTGCATGTAACAGCATGTTTGTCACTGCGCGACCCAACTGCTGTTAAACGTGATCAGCCAGTAAATACGTTCCACACCGTAAAGACTTGTAAATTTGTAGAAATTCACACAACTTATCCATTGTAATCATAAACTTTCTCAAGCTGTATGTCGTTGGGTGTCTTAACTCAAATGTCTCAGAACTAATTCTGTCACATTGCCTGTAATCAATTTGTCTGCTACTCATATAGCCCTGAAAATCCACTATGAAAATGTAGCAAAAATATACAAAATTCCATAAAGTATACAGAGAGCAACAATAAACATTATCATTTGTTTGTTGTTTTCTGAACCAAAATGCTCATTTCATGGAGAAAATGATCCACGTGCCTCTCTTGGGAAACCTTTTCCAAACGATTTAGCCATAAATGACTTTGTTTTGAAGTTGTGCTTAGAACGCTTTTCAACACCGGTTGTCCAAAAATCTTTACCATCAGAGCATCAAAGCATCGAATTCCTTGACTCTTTTTCGAATAGCCATAAATGAGCACAATGATTTGACTCAAACATGCGGGTTTTATATTCACTTCTGTAACGCTCTTTCACTTTACGGATCAACTGTATGTAACTGCGAACATGCGTAATGTTTGGGAAATTCATATTGCGATAGTCAGGTCAGTAAATCCAACTTTCCCCCGGCATGGTTCCGATGGCTTACCTGTTTCATACTTGCTTGCAAATTCTGAATATGAAAATTAAAATTCTATAAGATTTTTCCACATTATGCGGAGGCAAATTTCCATCAAACCACTACACTTTTACATCGTGGAGAAAAGTGTTTAAATATGCGTGGTCCGTGGCTACTCAAAGACATTTATCTGTCTCCGTCCTACCAGAAGCTCCTGGTTTATAAGTTTTGCAAGATTTATTTAAAAAAGATAAAAAGATAAAAAAGATATCGTATTGTTCCTAGAACGAGTTTGAGGCACTCGTCAGATGAGATATTTTGCTCATTCGAGGAAAACAGCTTCACCAGTTTCTGGACCAATGCGATAAATTTCAAGGATGAAGGCGTGCCTCATGCCGTATTCAGAGTATCCAAAAATACCTAGATTCAAACAACAAACCTTCTAAACTAGCTCTAAAATCACCTGATTAGGTTAGCATAGCTCACATGGCAGTCAAAGTGGCAACGTAATTAACCAGACAATTATAGACCATCATGTGAGGGTCCCAAATAGTAGGAGGTTGCGAACCAAAGTGTTTGGGTCTGGCTCACGGCAGGATGAAGCTGCGTTTCAGGTCTGAGACTTTTTGCATATCATGACTGATTCCTACTACATGTAGGCAATCTGATTATTCAGAGGTATACGAATGTCTGGATATAGCAGCTATATGGACCTAGCATTATGCTAGCTGCAGTACATAGACATTATGAGCCAGCGAGTCACTTAAAATTATCTGCGTGCTGAACGGTCGATTTTGTCAGTGACATTCTTGAGCACAAGCTACTAACACCAGTAAAATAAACTGACCGTTCTTGATGCTCTCTAAAGCTGTGTAGACTGGAACCGAAGGACAAGAAGGAATACGTTTACAAATGGATGTAAAACAACCTAAAAGCAGATTTTTCAGTCGCAAGTAAGTTGAGCGGGTTTTATTATTGATTTACCTTTTTATAGAACTGCATCACTTTGTAGCACTGATGTGAAGTGTTTAGCAAAATGTACCTGTGCGCTGAAGGTTTGAGGGACATGTCCAGTGGGCACAAGCCCCATGCCACATGAGCCTGTCTCTGATACACAAAGCTAACTAGGGTGTCGGTCACCATTAGACCGCATCTCGTAAATCTGGGTGTCGGGAGACAAGGGGCACAGCAGCGACTACTTAGCAACCTGTAGCCCAAGGATGCGTGAAAACATCCGCATAAAAGACCACTCCAAATGTAATCAGGATGCTTTAGATGCAGCATGCATATACTAGAGTGTGACTGACCGAAATTAACTCAGAATACAGTCACTGTACTCTGTAAGAGCATCTTACATACCACTAATTACGTACCACTAATTATCCGATCACACTGAACTTAGGAAACATAGTTCAACTGTATACAAGCTTATGTGGCTCGTAAAACTGCCCCTTCATTAAACCTGAATTTTCTGATAAATGTTGAAAGTGATATTTTCTACCCATTAGCAGAGGTTCAGTCAGATGTTTAAACCTCAAAGCATTTCATATTTAGCGACCAAAACATACCAAAACACCAGCTTAGACGAGGAGTTTCTCCTTCTAACTCGGCTTTGCCCATAACTGACCATGGTCAACGTCATTTTGAACAACCATGGTTACACTTGATCGTAATGCGGACAAAGATTCTACTCCCAGTTCAACTCACGGCCTTGTGATTTCGAGCGGTCATATGCTCGCTTTTTGCGAAGGCATCTAGAATGTTCAAGCTAATTTCACCCTCTTACTTGTGGCTTAGATCGAATGATGCGCGAAGAATGGGCAACAGCACGTAGGAAACAAAAGAAAAGTGTTCCAGAGAACAACATAAGTGCTTGAAACAGTATAAAAATGCCAACTTCTCAAACTAGCTACAGTTTGTCAACGCAGTATGACTGAAAAAGGCTCGACCCGGCTCAACCAACAAATAAAACGTCATCCCGGAGAGACAGCCTCGGTCGTTTTTAAACAGCTTGGGTTAAGATGCGGAGGCTGAGATACCCTGAAGAGTGTTTTCTATCACTTAATTTCAACGAACATCTGAGCTAGACCATAACGCTTTCTCAAATATTAGTTAACTTGAGAAACTAAAGCCTGACCATACGTTTACAGTTTTGGTCAATGACAGTAGCCTTGGCATTGTAGCGGTGTCAGAGCTGTCTAGAACAATTAAACATTAAAACCGCGTGCCTCCAGTGAAACTTTTCAACAGCATAAATTGTTTTCTGCAGCAGCTTGCCGTGGCATAAGTAGCCTGCTGCCACAAAATCTACCATCAAGTCGTACCACAACCTATTATCCCGCTAAACGACAGCCAAAGACCCTAAGAGACAACCAGCCAGACAGGAATTAAGCTTTCGGATACTCAGCTTAGCAATGCAAAATATCCTGGAACAACTTGTCAGACAGGGTTAAGATGTAGAGAAATATTCAAGCAACACCATAAACTTAAATTTGGATACACCGCCTGGTTAGTTGGTAACAAACCAACAGTTGCTCGGTTCTCTGTTCTCAGAAGCGATCCAGCTTCCGAACTTCAAAATGAAAGCGTAAACGAGATAAAGTAGTTTGCGCATTCACCGATATCGACCACTAAGGGTGGCCCAGGGTGCAGTGGACGTCAATAGTGACCGCGTTTTGGACTCGCTGATAAGGAGTGTATTTTGAGCTTAGACTTCAGATCAAACATATTTCCGCATGATCAATGTGATGGAGTCAACAGGAGATTCAACTTAACAATGGAACTAGGGGTAGAAGTGTCAATGCAAGCTGCGAGGATGATTTGGCAGACAATCATCATCAATGATACAACGAATAGCTTATCTACCATGTGCAACCGGAAACTATACAATATTGAAGTGCCCGGTGGTGTAGAAAGCCGATCTTTTAGGGCGGATCAGATGTTAAATTAGGCGGAAGGTTTCCGTCCGTAGAACATACACATTCCGGGACAAACGTGTGAGCCCATTCCTGGGACTAGCGGCACGCCGCAATGTTTTTATTGTAAGCTGCTGAACGGGAGAACCAATAACTAATCGACAAAAAACATGGCATGATTAAGTCCGAGATGTGAGACAGTTAAAAGTTGTGGGTGTGCTAAGGGTGTATTCATGCCAACGTGTTATGATCAGAGACGAAAACAGGCACCAATCGGCCTGTACCCCGAGATGTAAGTTGGCCGGAGTTACTCACATTCAAAGGTGGGAATCAAACACACATTATCTTGAGGATTCTGAAGCTAAGGTTAAACCTGATATGATCCTGTGCTGCAGTCGAACAATTATGCACAGAAATTTCATATTTGGGTGAGCAGCATGATCCGATGATGAATACGCTGCATTTTGTATATATGGTGCCCAACGAACAGAAGTGACTCTTACCACTAGAAACAACAACGTGAGTGTTACCACTCATGCATCGCTCTCAAGCAACCACAAGTATACTCGACCATACTTCAAGCCTCAAAGTGGAAGGAAGAGAAGACTAGTTGGAAAAGAAACTAGGTTCTGGCTTAACTTAAGCGCTCCAAACCTACAGACATTCAGTCAGATCACTTGAGAAGAAACTGGGAGCACGAACGTCGCTTATATTGGTAAGCCCACGTTTCTCGCAACGTCCCGGGCCAAGAGTAGAAAATAACTCGGTCTCCATCATGGATGGAGAATGGCTCCAATTACACCCGAAATCCTTATGATCTATTTCAGTCTTTTGTAAAGTAACACGTTGTCTACCTAGAAGTTTTCTCGATGCATAAGAAGACACACAGAACAACGCTACTTTAAGTGGACTATGATTTAACACATAACCCAGTCGAGCAAACCCTATTGATAATGCGGTGCGTATTTCGCAACTAACGTAACTGCTCCGTAACAAAACACCCGTTTTCTAATTGCCTCCTTACGAATTCGTTGACGTTATCCGATGCAACCTACGCTTCTGAGCCACCGGTGCTGAAAGACCAAAGACGCCCAAGACCACCAAACTGCAGAAGCCCTGTCTCAGAACCGTAACACAAAATCACCCTGACACACATGACTCTTGCAGCTGTTTGGTACGCATTTTGAAGCTAAAAGTAACGTACATCACTAAGCCTTGGAGCTTTGTACATCGACGTCATCAGACAGTTATGCCAGAGATCATGCAACTACATAAGTAAGCATAATTCTCCCAGTGCCTGATACTGATGTTTAAGAGAGATCGTCCAGGATTTTGCTCTATTAATCAGGACTTTGGACCATGTGCTGAGGAATGGAATGATGTTGGTTAGTTTATTCAAAAAGGCCTATGCATTGTTATCACCTCCATATGTTAAGATGAGGTCAACTCCGTACTCCACGTCAACGATGGTTTCATTAACACCAATGTAAAAACCGAGATTTTAGGCTCTCTGTGACACTTACCTCATCAGTTCATTGGTGACAAATTTAAATACAATTGGAACACAATTGATGGAAGGTCATTAGAGATTCCCTTAAAGTCTCAGGCCCGGAAATATGTGAATGGGAAGATAGGATTATGTGCACGAAACTCTGACACCTCCCTTGTTGAGCAAGATTTTTAGAAGCACTGGCCGATAGACAGGACCAACTTTACACTGAAGATCAGCGATAGATTAATCAGGTTAAAACCTTTGATCAGGTTTCATAATTTTAGGCATATTCCATTCCTTCGAACTTCTGGATCCACCAAACTTTCCAGTGTGCGCGCAAGTTTAATAGGTCTCGGGCGATGCGTCCAGTTAGATTTGTCACTTGCCCACGATCAAAACCATGGTCCCATTAGAGATCCAGGCTTTGAAACAGGCTAGCGAAGCTACACCGCGTTTAGGATTAGAGCACCAGGAAGAGCTGTACATTGATATCTCCAGGTTCCGTGACTATACGACATTGAATCAGTAGCCAGATGTTGAATGACCTCATTCTGATGGGATTGTCTGATTTCTAACCAGAAACTACTTAAGGTACGCTTATTTTGTGAACACCTATTAAGCGCGATGACCGACAGCAACGGACACGTGCACGGTTGGAGCCCACAAAGGTTCCCCAAATGGAGCAGCAGGCGGTGACCACTCATCGCCACGATCACCAATGGCAACGGTCTGTTTGTGTTCGGGACTGGCCTTTTAGTGTACGCAACATAGCCAAACGATATTTGCTCTTTCAGAATTTCCAACTGCAACGGAACAGTTTGTGATCAGCGGACAGCAGTAAACAATTCCCTTTGTTCTTGAGTCGCGTTCCCAGTCAAACAATACCACCGAATCGAGCACCAGCAGCGGCGCGCCTGGTGAATGGCGCATTCATGTAACAAGGGACCACAATGAGTTGTTGCAACTTTCGCCCATATTCAAACCGTCTAATCGTTTGTCGCTTAAACCACTCGCAATAAATAGTCTTGAGCCACCTATATTCCTCTAGTCACATTTGATAAACGTCGTTGGCTCGTCAACATTCAAAGGTGAACATTCAAAATTGTGCAGTGTGAAAATGGTTTTACTGGTAGTTGATTTCATGAGTTCATTGATGTTTATCTTACCTCCTGCCGTTCCACCGCCTTACAAAATAGAAATCAATTGAGCGTAGTGGGTACGTGTAGAAACACCACACATCTTATTCAGTCTTTTGATTTATTTCATCGGTTCAGCTTTCCTATTAACGGCTTTTATCACAGTGATGGAATCGTTTAAGACGCCAAAGAATATGGAATATTGTTTCCGTAAAATTACGAAATTGCAGGGATTTTGACACCAACACTGGGATGGTACTGTTCTCCCAAGTTTTTCCAGTAGGTTGTCGTATTGCATGCTCATTTTTGGGCACATGCAGCACTGACGGTTTTCTGATGTTTTTAGCTTAGATGGAGATGGAAACGAATACGTCGCCTGTATATTCGTCAGCCAAAATTTTCCATAGGAATGTTTATCGTGATGTGCGAAAGTACTCGCTTGTACAGAATTGGGACTATTTTCGTTCATTTTCTTATTGGCCAGCTCCCTGCGGTAGGCACTTCGAAAATTTTTGGACTGGTCGCGCAAAAGTGAGGCACTCATTGTCTTCAGTATCGATGCTGAGTGTGTCGATCAGCAGCCGAGATAAAAACGTTGCGTCCAATGTCAAAGACTAATCAATTCCAGCGCCATGAAAACCAGTAATATGGCCCTTGAATTCACTGAGCCTGAGATTGATTTAGAATAGTAGTAATTTTGACTAAGCTTCAAGCGGCGCAGAAATAGTGGCTTTGTTAAGGTTTCCCACCAGGAAATTCGAGTGATGCGTAGGTTTGACGATCTCAAACACAGAAGAGTTGTGTTCGAAGGTCTGCCGTATTTTTTTCACAAATGTAAGCAAATTTACAAAACAAGCCTCAATTTTTCACGGTCTTGGAGTCAACAAGTGCACAAGTCTGTCACTGACCGGCACAGTGCAGTGTAAAGATCCGCACGCAAAACAAATGCGAGCGGAACGGTTGCTGTGTTGTGTGGGTTGTGGTCGTCCCTTCCGAAGACAGTCTCGTGATTCTGATTGGCGGTGCGATTGCACAGATATCATGACAAAACAGGTCAGGACATGCTCAGCAAACGAGGCACGAACACGCATGGATTAGTAGGTCAGATGAGGAACCAAAAGCACATGGACGGAGTGAACAAATGAATGGGAGAATTATCATGAGGTCAAGTCAGATTCAGTGGACATATACTAGATGAGTAGTCAAATGACGAATTTTCTGAAGTTACAGTTGTATTTGCCTTGACTAAACCATGATCAAAGTTTTGAAGAAACTGGGAAATACAACCGTATGAACGAGCCGCTTCGTTTTTGGTTTGCAGAGTCTGCGTATGATTTGTGCAGTTTACCCAACCGTGAATATTCGGTATTCTCGCTTGGCACTTTCGTTTGTGTATCGATTCCTCATCGACTGAAAAGCCCAGTAGTACGAGTGTAAACAAAGAGTGGCGTGTTGCTCCGAAATTAATCCTGCTTTGATGCTTTATCTTTAACAGTACTGCGTCATAGTCTCTGAAAGCGTGTAACTTCTCCAGGAAGCCGTTTAAGCCACGAAGCACACATATTTAGCACATCCACGACTGGCTTCAGTTGAACATGAATATAAACAAGTTGGCATGATAAGCAGAGGTGCTGCTCGAAGGCCACCGCATGTTGCAGTTTGTGGAGTATTCGGCATATCACAGTGTGTTTTGTTGATGGAACATACCGGTTCTACGTTTGCAGAATGCTGTTCGACACCAAATGACCGGTTTCGTCCCATCAAATTAGTTCCATTTGGAAACTAAGTTGTACGCAGTTGGCAAAGTGCACTTGCAAGTTGCACTGGAATTAACGTGACACCTTTCTGATTTCGTCATTCCAAAAATTTGATCTGCCTATGAAGCAGCATTAGGGTGCCCGTAATACGCCTTCTCTGGAGGAATTGTTAGATGGTTTGAAATGTGCTGTCCATTTTACTCTGTTCTGACGCCCTGTTCTGACGCGGATGTAATTAAGAAAACAATAGACCGACACAGGGTGGTGATACAGATTTTCTTGGATACAACTTACCCTGCTGCAAATACGCTATGGCTGGAGGGAAGACGGATCGTTCCAGTTACGGTGTAAGTGTGACCAACATTGAGGTTTGGGTTTCCCAAAGTCAATCGGTACACAGACAAAGCCTAACAGGTAGAAACTTTTCTAAACGATTTTCTTTTGGCCAAGAATGTCATTCGTTTACGACAAAACACAGTACACTTGGCCATCGTTTTAGCTACCTGAACGATTTTCAATAGGTTTTGTATAAGATAGTCCCCATCTTTTTGGTTTCTGCAATATATCCAGGATATTATTTCCATCGATAGCTGAAATGAGTGAGTTCCAAGTGCATTGGACCGTGGCGGACCTACAGTATTTTATGGGCTCTTCAAACCTAGTCGCAATTATCTGTGACGTTGTCTAAAATTTTAAACTAACCTTTCGTGAAAAAGTTTTTCAAATCTAAAACAAAAATAGTTCACGCAGATTGCAATGAAGTACATGGTACAGCGTAGAATAATACAATATGGTAGTGTACGATGTTATGTAACGTCGTATAGGATAGCGTAGTACATTACATTGTAGTGTGGCATATCATAGTCTAGTAGAGAGGGGACAACGCAACGTGAGTGTTAAATTACTAAGATGAGGTCTAATACATCTTTTGGATTACTTAGAATTTGATACCTTACAATGAATGCCTTTGGCCTTAGTCGAACACAGACAAGGGCCTCACTACAAAGATACAGTTATACATTGCTTGATAAGTTAGCCCCTCTCAGACTAGACTGATTTCGCGGGGCTCACTAAAGCTGCTTTCGGTACCGCATTTCGGTCTAGAACAGACAAAATTTCAATTTCACTTTTGCCTGTTTTGTCGAGGCGATCGTTATGAAGAAGCAAAGTCTTGAACTGTTGTTTCACTACGCTTACTCCGTAGACGTTTTACTTACATCAAGAAATAGGATTTTATATTCCCTTCTCCTCACCCAGAATGAAAAGGCCTTGCAGCAGACGGATTCTTGGGGAATTTGAAATTTATTTCGTAGTATTCCTCTAGCGGAACGAAATTGACACTGCACCAGAATTATTTGAACCGACTTAAATTAAGCGTGTCAGGTTGCCCGAAATTGAATATCCACATAAAACGAACTATTCGTGCGTTTTCCCTAAAATTGGAGACCAAAATGTAAGTCGAACGTGTAAACGTCAATTTTACTTCTGTATTAGAGATGCGGACGACCCCCGATTGAAAATGCACTGAAGGATTCCAAAATGTGGAAGTTAATTTTGATATGTGAGGTTGCTTGGTTTCCATTTGAATCGATAGCAGACTAGGCAACTTAATTATGAAGTTTCATTATTAGCCATGCTTTGATATCTGGTGGAGTGATATGATGTTGATGCCACCGTGGCTGTCGGCAGAACACTTGCATCCAAAATGTTGAGTATGCGGCACAAACTGCAATACTTTACTCATCAGAATATGATTTGAATAATCTCGCAATAGAGGTTCAGTACGCAAATATATCGGTGGCATCTCGGAAATGATCGCTGCCATCGAATACAACCTTCTTCCCTCATAAGCTGTCAGACGTTATGGGCGTTCTGTTTCTTTTACGCCGTGGCCACTGAACATTTTATTGTTAGGGTGGATGTGACGAACTACCAGGTCAAGATGAATGTTGTACGAGGGTGAAAGTGAAATTGAGCACAGAATCATTGGAAAGAAGGAACAACCGACTGCAAGTGAACAGCATAACATGAAACAAATAAGATGTCGAATAGAATCTAAACATCGTCAAGTATCGAACAGACAGTCAGATAGTGTACCAGTCACTAACAATATATCTAATTCGCGCAATATAAAAGCATTTTGCATACATCCTGCTATAAGCCGGAGAGCTGACAGGTAATTGAACAAAAAACGCACAGGTCAACAACAAAACCACAGCGAGCGAAGTTCTTCAGAATCAAGTTGAATAAAATCAGCCTCGATATGTCCGGCACTAAATCGTGTCTAAGACCGTAGTAGTTTCGTTCCAGCTGGTATGGATACTGGTGAAGTTCGCTCATTGTGATGATTTCGTTGACCTGTTTTTCCGTAAAATTAACTGTCCACCATATTGCCATAACCTTGATTCTGTTTGTACCGAGGAGGCTGATTTGTGGCCCGGTAAATTTGAATTCACTTTTTCTGTTATGGGGCTTCATATTCTCCCCATGAAATTCGAAAGCCAAGTGAATTCATGATAAACGAATCTGTAAATTTTTTCCGATGTTCCTGCACCTACAGTGTAAATCGTTCAAGAAAATGAAAATTCATGGTATAATTTTCTCTCATTGTTGGTTGCTCATACGGATGCGCGGACAATTCAGTGGAGTTGGTCAGAGGCATGCATCACATTCCTCCTGTTTCACCGAGAAAACTGGTTTTTGACGAAGAGTTTGAAGATTTACATAAGTAATGTCCTATTCCCCCGGTCATTTTTGCAGAGCATCCGTTCGACATCAGTGCTCTTCTGATGTAAATGTAGCACGAGCTTTCAGCCTACGTTCTCTGCTATCGTTGAGATACAAGACACAAAATGATTCTCAGAGTCAAACCAGTTAGCATCTGAAGATTCAAATAGGAACAGTTAGGTTTCCAAGACATTACTTCGGTTATTCTAGTAGATCAAGGTACATTTTGAAAAAGCATACCGCCAAAAAATTCCCTCGACGCAATTAAAAGACCAAGTTACTTATTTGTTTTTCTGTGCGAACTTGTCGGGTTTACAGAAAGTATTTTCAGCGAAACTATGGAACTACCATTCGGTACGTTCTAGACTGGTATATCTGAGTGTGGTTTATTAATGCTGGCACAAAACTTTACCAGAACATTCAGGAATTGTCCTAAGACTGACTAAATACGATGATTTAGATTTTGTCCGACTCACGGTCGTTAAGTTCTACAATGAAAATAAATTATTCATCCAGACACTTCAAGTATTGAGTTAACAAAAAACGTTTTAAAGATTTTCATCTGAGACTGTTTACCAGAATAATGTTATTTATAGGAGGTAGTAGATAAAAATGAGTCTGCATTACAGTAGTAATGCATGGTAATTTGCAGAAACATCCAACTTTGTAACGAACTAACGATAACGCTGTTAGTACCCAACCAATTTTATATGTTGATCATTTCTGTCGCTGTGAAGAAGCGTGGAACCGTTTCGCGCATAACGTGCCGCTTGTTCAGAAGAGCAATTATTTTCAGTAAATTTGCATGAGGTGAAATGTGTGCACCATATACTGTATGCTGCATCCCCCATAACGTAGGTGCTCTGCAGTATAAATAATAATGGATGCATGCATACATGGCTTGCATTTTGTGCCAGTCAAATTCACACGATAATGCTGTTTCGTTAAGAATCTAGGGGAGAGGATTATGGCAGCACAGAAAATGTACTTAGGTGGTAATTGTTTAATAATGACGATGTAACTCCACAATATTTCACGCCTTTTCCACATATTTGAAACTGATGTCTTATCTATTAATTAATCTTGAGGTCTTCTTTGGCTTGAAAAGACAGTTTAACATAAAAATGGATGTGCAATTTTTCTCAAAAATAAGGTCGATTTTCCATCAAACAAACCGCCTTGCGTAAAGTAAATATTAGGTTTTGTTCTAACTTTTTTGAAGAATTTCGACAGGTAATAGAGAATTCAGTAGGATGGATATACACAGTAAGTACCATCAAATCATTTCAAAAATATTCCACAATCATTACTCAAGTATCGCAGGCTAAGTTTAATTGTTCTGGTATCAAAAAACCTTACTGAGTAAAAGAGACAATCCTACTTTTATTTAGGCAGTTTGGCAGGATTATAAAAAACGGTTCGCTGTCTGTGGCAAATGTGAAGTGAACTGATATATTCATCCCCAAAACGTTCGTCCGAATGCACGATATCTGAGGTTTGATACCTTGATCAATTTCATTTTGAGGGTGTTTAACTTACCGACGACAGTAAAAGGTGGCGAGTTATCGGTTGGTAAAGCTGAAAAGGTTAAATATGCCGCTTTATACTAAGCCTAATCAAGTTTTACACAGCACAGAAATTTGTTCTTTTGTATATCATAAATAATTATCCTATTTCAAATCAGACACATCTGAGATGCAAAATCTGTGAAAGAATGCATAATTCCAAAGGTATCAAGCAATGGTTAAATGTGTTTGATTAGTTTGATTGATCTATCTAATGGTTACCATGCTTCCTCCTCACCCCTATGCAGCTGGCATTCTGAAATATTTAAATCTGAAGTCTTTCACCCCCCAGAGGAAGCTGAGCCGAAAGATATCCAGTCCTGGTACCAGAAGAAAGCCGATGGGTTGCTCAACATGGCACTTTTGTTTATGAACTGCTACCGGTGATAACCACGAGTAGATGAAAATCAAATTTAAAATTTTTCCGCAGAATAAAAATGTGGGTTACTGAAATTCATTCAATCGTGTTTGTAAAAGTGGAAAATGAACTGGGGCTTTAATATTCTCAGCTATACAATAGTAACTGCATTCGCTTATGCCCATCAGTTCATCTATGTTCCCAAGACTGCAGAAATGTATGTATGGGCGTATGTATCTACCTATATATCCAGGATTCAGTCTATTCATCTGTCTATATATCCATTTTTTAACCTATCATCCGCTTAGATAACTACCTACCAATCTGTCCACCTATATAGTTGTCATTATTTTCAAGTTGGAAAGAGAGTATAAGCATTTACTGACGTCTAAGGACAGAGCAGCTGGATGGTCGTTGGGACCATAAGTAACGTAACGAGTAAGGGGCGAGATGGACATGAACACTTCTGAGGCTAAGGGGGTGAACCAGATAGAGCAGCAAACGGTGACCACTCATCGCCACGATCACCGATGGCAACGGTCCGTTTGTGTTCGGGACTGGCCTTTCAGTGTACGCAACATAGCCAAACGATATTTGCTCTTTCAGAATTTCCAACTGCAACGAAACAGTTTGTGATCAGCGGACAGCAGTAAACAATTCCCTTCGTTCTTGAGTCGCGTTCCCAGTCAAACAATACCACCCAATCGAGCACCAGCAGCGGCGCGCCTGGTGAATGGCGCATTCATGTAACAAGGGACCACAATGAGTTGTTGCAACTTTCGCCCATATTTAAACCGTCTAATCGTTTGTCGCTTAAACCGCTCGCAATAAATAGTCTTGAGCCACCTATATTCCTCTAGTCACATTTGATAAACGTCGTTGGCTCGTCAACATTCAAAGGTGAACATTCAAAATTGTGCAGTGTGAAAATGGTTTTACTGGTAGTTGATTTCATGAGTTCATTGATGTTTATCTTACCTCCTGCCGTTCCACCGCCTTACAAAATAGAAATCAATTGAGCGTAGTGGGTACGTGTAGAAACACCACACATCTTATTCAGTCTTTTGATTTATTTCATCGGTTCAGCTTTCCTATTAACGGCTTTTATCACAGTGATGGAATCGTTTAAGACGCCGAAGAATATGGAATATTGTTTCCGTAAAATTACGAAATTGCAGGGATTTTGACACCAACACTGGGATGGTACTGTTCTCCCAAGTTTTTCCAGTAGGTTGTCGTATTGCATGCTCATTTTTGGGCACATGCAGCACTGACGGTTTTCTGATGTTTTTAGCTTAGATGGAGATGGAAACGAATACGTCGCCTGTATATTCGTCAGCCAAAATTTTCCATAGGAATGTTTATCGTGATGTGCGAAAGTACTCGCTTGTACAGAATTGGGACTATTTTCGTTCATTTTCTTATTGGCCAGCTCCCTGCGGTAGGCACTTCGAAAATTTATGGACTGGTCGCGCAAAAGTGAGGCACTCATTGTCTTCAGTATCGATGCTGAGTGTGTCGATCAGCAGCCGAGATAAAAACGTTGCGTCCAATGTCAAAGACTAATCAATTCCAGCGCCATGAAAACCAGTAATATGGCCCTTGAATTCACTGAGCCTGAGATTGATTTAGAATAGTAGTAATTTTGACTAAGCTTCAAGCGGCGCAGAAATAGTGGCTTTGTTAAGGTTTCCCACCAGGAAATTCGAGTGATGCGTAGGTTTGACGATCTCAAACACAGAAGAGTTGTGTTCGAAGGTCTGCCGTATTTTTTTCACAAATGTAAGCAAATTTACAAAACAAGCCTCAATTTTTCACGGTCTTGGAGTCAACAAGTGCACAAGTCTGTCACTGACCGGCACAGTGCAGTGTAAAGATCCGCACGCAAAACAAATGCGAGCGGAACGGTTGCTGTGTTGTGTGGGTTGTGGTCGTCCCTTCCGAAGACAGTCTCGTGATTCTGATTGGCGGTGCGATTGCACAGATATCATGACAAAACAGGTCAGGACATGCTCAGCAAACGAGGCACGAACACGCATGGATTAGTAGGTCAGATGAGGAACCAAAAGCACATGGACGGAGTGAACAAATGAATGGGAGAATTATCATGAGGTCAAGTCAGATTCAGTGGACATATACTAGATGAGTAGTCAAATGACGAATTTTCTGAAGTTACAGTTGTATTTGCCTTGACTAAACCATGATCAAAGTTTTGAAGAAACTGGGAAATACAACCGTATGAACGAGCCGCTTCGTTTTTGGTTTGCAGAGTCTGCGTATGATTTGTGCAGTTTACCCAACCGTGAATATTCGGTATTCTCGCTTGGCACTTTCGTTTGTGTATCGATTCCTCATCGACTGAAAAGCCCAGTAGTACGAGTGTAAACAAAGAGTGGCGTGTTGCTCCGAAATTAATCCTGCTTTGATGCTTTATCTTTAACAGTACTGCGTCATAGTCTCTGAAAGCGTGTAACTTCTCCAGGAAGCCGTTTAAGCCACGAAGCACACATATTTAGCACATCCACGACTGGCTTCAGTTGAACATGAATATAAACAAGTTGGCATGATAAGCAGAGGTGCTGCTCGAAGGCCACCGCATGCTGCAGTTTGTGGAGTATTCGGCATATCACAGTGTGTTTTGTTGATGGAACATACCGGTTCTACGTTTGCAGAATGCTGTTCGACACCAAATGACCGGTTTCGTCCCATCAAATTAGTTCCATTTGGAAACTAAGTTGTACGCAGTTGGCAAAGTGCACTTGCAAGTTGCACTGGAATTAACGTGACACCTTTCTGATTTCGTCATTCCAAAAATTTGATCTGCCTATGAAGCAGCATTAGGGTGCCCGTAATACGCCTTCTCTGGAGGAATTGTTAGATGGTTTGAAATGTGCTGTCCATTTTACTCTGTTCTGACGCCCTGTTCTGACGCGGATGTAATTAAGAAAACAATAGACCGACACAGGGTGGTGATACAGATTTTCTTGGATACAACTTACCCTGCTGCAAATACGCTATGGCTGGAGGGAAGACGGATCGTTCCAGTTACGGTGTAAGTGTGACCAACATTGAGGTTTGGGTTTCCCAAAGTCAATCGGTACACAGACAAAGCCTAACAGGTAGAAACTTTTCTAAACGATTTACTTTTGGCCAAGAATGTCATTCGTTTACGACAAAACACAGTACACTTGGCCATCGTTTTAGCTACCTGAACGATTTTCAATAGGTTTTGT